>JAFVLL020036693.1:0-20547 GCA_021397915.2 Tor tambroides | reverse complement strand
TTTTTTTTTTTTTTTTTTTTTTTTTTTTTTTTTTACATTTTAATGAAATGGCATGTTTTGTTCAACTCAAATGGAGCAACACTAAGAAACCCCTTTTTAAATCTAAAAAACATATATACTTCCATTTTGAAAAAAAAAAAAGTTGTGTACACTTTTGTGTATCCAGGGTACAAGTGTTTTAACACTTTTTACTGGTTAAACGACTAGACATCTTTGGGGCCATTTTTGTAGGTCCATAAATTGTATAATTATAAATAGATATACCAAAAAAGACCTTGACACATATTTCAATTTGGAGTTTTAAAAGATTTTTGCATAATATGCATAATATGCTTTTCTTCCCCATACATTTCGTTTCTCTTTGGGAAAAAAGACCGTTTTGTGAATGTCATTAGGTAAAAATACATCAAAACTGTCACAAGCCAAGTCAGTCAGAAACCATAAATAATTACCCCTTATCCAGAAATGTTATTCTTTACAAGAAAATTATGATAACAGATGAAAACATAACGGAGACTAGGAAGAAATATTTCTATCAGAACTTACATTATCTCTTTATTTTAGTTTATTTTAGACGGATGTTGAATGGGAATTGAATGGCAGTCTTACTGCGAGAAGCTCCCTGCTAAACTATCACTCGCCGGTTAAATATTGATGAATGGGGCCGGTAAAAGTGAGCAGGTAAATCTTTCGATCACGTACCCAAACGCTCACTTGTTACTCAGTCTTCAGGAAACAATTTCAAAAACATCATGTGACAGGTCATCATATCAGATCATATCATGATACAGTATTAGGCTACATAAAAACCCTATCATGAAAGCGAGCTCAGTTTCGATTGAACACCAAAACCTCAAAGCATGTCACATGCAGCAGTGCGAGAATTTCAAATGTCAGCCATCCATCTCCACAAAATAAACGAGAAACCAAAGGACACACCTAGACTACCTGTGAATAGAGAAGTCTATTTATCCGCACTCACTGAATGTTGCGCGTAGCACCTGTTTCTAAACTGAAACACCGCCCTTCGCCGCTTACCTGTACAGGTGAACCCGGTAGATCGGTGTCCGAATGTCTGTGAAATTCACGTCCCCTCGCTCTCCTGAGCTTCTAACACTTTTACATAAATCCACAAATGGTGTTGGCTGGTTAAAACTGCCAGTTTGCCACAACAGGCGAGGTGGTTTTCCCAATGGCTAAAAGATGGGGCGTTGTGTATCAGAACTCCAGGGAGGGCGGGATATGCGAAACCTCAATTCACAGTCACTGCAGGGAGTGGTCGAGCCATAGCAGTGTAAACGCTAGAACAATAGACAGACTTCGGCCTTCCCTCAAATCCCCTGGGAAGCGTCAGGTGCGTTGTTTGCTCTTTCGACACAGGTATATTTGCATTTGAGGTGCGTCATCACAGCGCTTCTATTTAGGCAGAGCTGTGCTATAAATATGACGATAAAGACTCGCGGAGATCATTGACACAACTTCTTAAGATAATAACATCATTCCACCATTAACGTCAATTAAACAATACTCACTAACAATAGGCTAATAAGCCGGGTTGAGTGCGTAATAGTTGTTTATAGTTCGAAAAATAAATCATTGTGAAGATTAGTTCTTCTGTTACAGCTAATAAGGATGCCGTTCACAAAAGTTCATTATCACTAGTTCAAAACTACAAAAACTTGGTAACCCAATAAATGTAGTCTCTAAAATAAGTTTTCAAAGCACAAAAGTGAGAAATAAACTAACTGAAATAAACTAACTTTCCACCAAAACTTCATAGATGAAGATGGACACGGGACAATGACGCCTTTCTGTTTGTTGCGTGTGTGTGTGAGAGAGAGAAATAGAACATGAGGATTGTGTTTGAATCATTGATGATTCTCTTAAATTGGCGCGGCTCATATTTCTGTGCAGTGCTTCTGTGGGTGTTATACAATTTTGAACCCCAACCCTTTAGACACATACAAGAGTCAAAAAAGTGACTGAAATTATAAAAAAGTGCCCCAGGTACTTAAAATGAGCACCAGCTGAAGAATATGATTATGTGAGGGGTTCCTTATGATCTTGACTGCCCACTTTCTGAATCGTGGTTCATATGGACAGATCATAGCCAACGATTTCTTTTAGCTGAGTGTACAATGTGCTGAAGTCCAGATAGTTATGGATTGGTTCAGGAAACATTCGATGGTGAACTTCTTGAGATGTCCCAGAAAGTACAACCTTTGTTATGCCTTTTTAGCTATAAAGAGACAGCGTCACCTTTCCATCGGAGCTTCTGAGAAGTAATAATTCCTAGAAAACTGAAGGACTCAGCCCAGGAGTGCAGCTCCTAATTATGGGTTTAATGCCTCTGTAGACACTGCAGTGAGCTGTAGTTGTCAGATATTTTTATTCGTTATCTCAAGGCAAGTGTTGTTGAATATGTAGCTAATGAAGTTGTTTTTAATTATAAAAATATTAAGATAATATAAATAATAATAATACATTAATGTGAATGCATGCTGAATTAAATTTTCATATGGATAGAATAAATGTGTCCATAAAGGTAAAAAAAGGAGTTACATTTTTATTTATGACATTTATACACACACACCAAAATATCAGAAAGCAACCTGATTAATTGAACTAAAATAGCTACTCACTGATTCATGTCATACAAAAATTCCCTGTCAAAGCTTATTAATACACCTTATTAATTAAGTCTTTAATGCAGAATTAAATTCTATGACCTGTTAAACTAAATGCAGACTGGAATTTCTGGTGTTCTTTCTTTGTACTTAATAGAGGGTGTGGTATTTGATAGGTTCGAAGACATCTATAATATCAAAGTCCGTTAGCATTTCCATTCATCTCAGTGGCAATTGTCATGATATCATGAGATGACACAATTTCATCATACATGGCTACTTTTGAATGATGAAGTTACTCCTAGAATGGCAAGGGCTAACTAGCTAATGCTAACATGCAAAATCCTAACCATTTGCTTCTGTATCTTTATCTAAATTGCCTTGAATGCCATTACTCAGAGGCATCAATTGGTCCAAATCCTTTGTGCCCGTCTTACAGTATATGCACTGTTTTTGTCAAAGTTAGATTAGCAAAATTAGTCAGGTACATATAGTAGATATTTATAACATTATGTTATTACCAAATGTTCACCAAATGTTATTATAGGCAATAACATTGCCTATAATAACATTGCAGTATTACTATAGGAACAGTCATTTAGACAGCTACATCCAAAGTTGCTCAAGGTTTCCTGGGATTGTCTCGACAACACCTAGAAAGCAAATAATCTCTAATTTGTAATCTCTATTTGTCCATCCAATGATAATCCTTGGTTATATCCATTAAGTCCACTTGTAACCATTCTTCTTCTGGATCTGTCCAAACACTACTTTCATCAAACATGTTAAACAAACATCTGTTTTTAAACACTGCCTTAGAAAAAAAAGAGTAGAAAATAAGAAAGAGAGAAGTTACCTGAAACCAGTCTGACATACAGAGATAGAGAATCAGAGACAGAAAAACAGACTTGCAGTGCCATGACTGTCGGGTACCAAGTGGTATTTAGGATTTAGAATGAGTAAATGAGAACTTATATGAACATTTTTTTCTGTCACAAGCCTGCTCTTTTTGCCATTCTCTCATTTTCTCTCTCTCTCTCTCTCTCTCTCTCTCTCTCTATATATATATATATATATATGAGCAATATCACACTCTTAGCAGTGCGATATGGCAGTATATCGGCATGGCTGTGATTCAGCATAGCGTGCCGATATACAGCCATGTTGCACTGTTATGAGTGTGATATTGCGTTTATACAACAGTTCGACAGCATGAGTGTGTACATACATAAGAAACAACAACGGAGTGTCTTTAAAAGCCCTCTGTTGTGCAGAACTACTTCCTTCTGCCACAGATTCATATCTCAGTTTGACAGTTTGACAGCTGAGACTAAGCCTCTGTTAATAATTTGAAAACGTCACTTTAGAACTAGTAACAAAGTAATGTTGAGTTGCTACATTGAAAACTTTTTGTATTGCTGTATTAAAATCTCACTGTATTATGTAGAATAGTGTATTATGAGAGAGTGATGGACTGAGCGAGTATGATTACCTGCATCTGATACAGCATTCATTCTTTAGCTCAATCTCATATTCAGAATAAAATATTAGTTTGAATGTCCACTGAGGCAAGCGATATCTTTGTTGTACTATCCTTTCATCTGTTAAGGGTGATTTCTGATGACAGTGCTGCTCAGTGCATTTGTTGGCTGCGTCTTACAAGCTGTTGTTGAAACTAAAAGTAACTTCCTTGTTTACAACCCTGTTTCAGTCTTTTTCAATATTAAAAGTCTTTACTGCTGACTCACTTATCTCTTGTCGCCATCTAATGGCGGAATATTGTAACTAAAATCACCATCACGAACACACACACCCCGTTTCTCAATACTAAATACTACTAAATATAAACAACAACAGCCATCATAAAAGTTGCTTGGCAATTCTGTCAAAAGTACAGGCAGTGCTCTGATATACAGCATTAATGTTACATAAAATATTACATGATGAGATTTTGCCCTCAACTTAACTGTTTGCTCTGGATTTGTTCCAGATTAATGAGACCAAAGACTCCCCGTTAAATTTACCCAAAACGAATTATATATCATGTTTAACCACTATAGAGACATCAGAGCCAGTGTACATTCTCTCCTAAAAAACTCTTAAAACTACATTCTGTGAGACAAAAACAGTATTATTGTTGGTGTCCACCATTATCCTGTGAGAAATACTGCAAACTGAGTGATACAAATGGCAAAACCTGTTATCACTAGAATATCACACTCTTATCAGCCAATCAGATTCGATGACCAGAAAAACTGTTGTATAATACATTCATTCAACAAGGATGCATTTACTTGATAAAAAATGGCAGTTTTGACATTTAAAATGTTACAAAAGATTTGCTGATCTCTTGAATTATCTGTCTGTCAAAGAAACCCGAAAAATACATATCACAAAAATGTAGCACAATTGTTTTCAACATTGATAATTTAACAAAAAATGTTTGAGATCCAATCATCATATTATATTGATTTCTGCCTCCAAATTCCAAAAATGATAAAAATCAACTTTAAGTGCAAAGACTTCATTTTTGTCTATTCCTTACACAAAGCTATTGTATGACTTCAGAAGATTTGAAATATACAAGTCACACAAGCTACTTGTATTATATTTTCATGCTGCTTATTTGTAATTTTCATGTTTTGAAAATCATTTTTCTGGCGTACTGTAGTATTGACATTATGCAAATTGGAAGTCACCCATGTTTCATTATGCTCACCTGTTTTCCATGTCCTGTTTGTTAGTATAAATAGCGTCATTGTGTCATCAAAATTGGAGGAAAGGTTAAGGAATTACAGCTCTTTAATATGTAACCCCCCCCCCCCCCACACACACACACACACACACATACACACACCTTTTTTTTTCAAGGGACCATAAGTAATTGGACAGTTGACTCAAAAGCTGTTTCATGGACAGTTGTGGGCTAATCCTTCATTTTTTTCTACATCAGTTAAGCAGGTAAAAGGTCTGGAGTTGATTCTAAGTGTGCCATTTGTATTTGGAAGCTATTGCTCTGAACCCACATCATGCGGTCAAAGGGGTTCTGCATGCAAGTAAAACAGACAATTGTTAGGCTTCAAAAACAAAAGAAATCCATCAGAGAGATAGCAGGAGCAATAGGAGGGGCCAAATCAACAGTTTGGTACATTCTGAGAAAAAAAAGGAACACACTAGTGAGCTCAGCAACATAAAAAGGCCTGGACATTCACAGAAGACAACAGTGGTGGATGATTGGATGATCTTCTCCATGTAAAGAAAAACCATTTCACAACATCCAGCCAAGTGAAGAACACTCTCCAGGAGGTAGGCGTCACACTGTCAAAGTTTACAATCAAGAGAAAACCTCACCAGAGCAAATGCAGAGGGTTCACCACAAGGTGCAATCAAGGCCAGATTAGACTTTGCCAAAAAAAAGCCAGACCACTTCAGGAAAAGCATTCTTTGGACGTCTGAAATTATGATCAACCTGTACCAGAATGACTGGAAGAAAAAAATATGGAGAAGGCTTGGAACAGCTCATGATCCAAAGCATACAACATCATCTGTGAAACATGGAGGAGCAGTATGATGGCATGAGCATGCATGACTTCCAGTGGCACTGGGTTACTGGTGTTTATTGATGACGTGACAGAAGACAGAAGCAGCCGGAAGAATTCTGAAGTGTATAGGGATATACTCTCTGCCTAGATTCATGCAAATGAAGCAAAGTTTGGCAGCTCTTCATAGTACAAATGGACGACGACCCAAAACATACAGCTAAAACCCAGGAGTTTTTGAAGGTAAAAAAAGTGGAATATTCTGCAATGGCCAAGTCAATCTCCTGATTTCAACCCGATTGAGCATGCATTTCACTTGCTGAAGACAAAACTAAAGGCAGAAAGACCCACAAACAAACAACAACTGAAGTCAGCTGCAGTAAAGGCCTGGCAAAGCATCACAAAAGAGGAAACCCAGTCTCTGGTGATGTCCATGAGTTCCATGAGTTAAGGGCAGTCATTGCCTGCAAAGGATTCTCAACAAAATATTAAAAATGAACATTTTATTTATGATTATATTTATTTGTCCAATTACATTTGAGCCCCTGAAAATGGGGGGACTGTGTATAAAAATGGTTGTAATTCCTAAGCATTTTATGTTATATTTTTGTTCAACCCCTTGAAATAAAGCTTAAAGTCTGCACTTCAATTTCATCTTGATCATTTTAAATCTATTCTAGTGGCATACAGAGCCAAAATTATGAAAATTGTGTCAGTGTCCAAATATATATGGACCTGACTGTATATTACTTTAATACCCATTTGAAATTGTACCACTCATTGCATTAGTGCTATAGCATTAGTAAGGAGCACAAATGTATAAAGCCAAATCTAAATGTTCTGTCTAAAAAATGTATTTTCTATTATCTTTCAGCCGTAAAGAGTGAGTTTTCACAAAAATGAAAATTTGCTAAAAATGTACTCAGGCCGTCTGAGATGTTCATCGGATTGTTTCTTCATCAGAACAGATTTGGAGAAGCAGTGAATGGGTGCCATCAGAATTAGAGTCCAATTATGGACTGGTATTTTGACCAGAAGCGACTGTTTAAAGTTAAAACACCATAATGATAGATTTGTTTCTTACAAACACACAGCTTTTTGCTTCACAAGATGTTAATTGATGGACTGGAGTCGTGTGGATTACTTGTGGATTATTGTGATGTTTTTATCAGCTGTTTTTACTGTCATTCTGACGGCACCCATTCACTACAGGGGATCCATTGGTGAGCAAGTGATGTAATGCTACATTTCTCCAAATCTATTCTGATGAAGAAACAAACTCATCTACATCTTGAATTTCCTAAGTTCATTTTGAATGGTAAACTCTTTCTTTGGAATAAAATGACAATTCTTCAAACTTTTGTTTTGAGTTGTTAGAAGATTAAAAATACATCCTTTTGTATTTCTGTATTTGTAATTTTAATAATTTGAATAATCTTATTGGTAATGTCCTTTTTTTTTTTTTAAATAAGTCTCTTATACTCACTTAGGTTGCATTTATTTGATGGAAATAAAAACAGTAATACTGTGAAATATTATTACAATTTAAAATAATATCTTTTAATATATTTTAAATATGTAAAAACTGAATTTTAACCAGCCATTAACCTAGTTTTCAGTGTCACATGATCTTTGAGAAACCATGCTAATATGCTTATTTGGTGCTCAGGAAACATTTCTTATCATCGGTGTAGGAAAAAGTTGTGTTGCTAATATTTTTGTGGAAATCTAGGTACATTTTTAGGATTATTTGATCAATAAAGTTCAAAAGTACAGCATTTATTTGAAATATAATTTTCTGTAACAATGTGTACTGTCATGTTTGATTAATTCAGTGTATTGCTGAATAAAAGTATTTAATTCGTTCAACAACAAAAAAACGTACTGACATCAAACTTTAATAAACGTAACGTCAAACGTTCAAAACTTTATCAACTTTCGGTAACACTTTATTTTTAGGTGTCATAATACAGAATAATTACCTAAGCAAGTACTTAGTAGTAGCCGTTGTACTTACCATGTAACTAAGTTATGGAACAGCCTGTAATTACAGTTTGTAATTATGTAGATGTAATAGGCAGCTACTCTTACACATATGTAACAGGTCGAGTCTGTTACACAGCTACTTGTACACTTAAGTACAATCTTGATACACTTTATTTTAAGTAGCTTATGCCTGTTTAATATTCTTTAATTTTAATGTAATTAGAAAGGTATTAGCCTACATGTATTTAAGCTGTGTATGGGTGGGTTAAATCGAACTAAGGTGCAGCTGGATAAGGTGTACAGTATAGATACACATGAAGTACACCTAAGTACAATCTTGATGCACTTTATTTTAAGGAGCTTATGTTTGTGTAAAATTATGTAATTGTAATGTAATTAGAAATGTATTACATGTATTTTAGCTGTGTACTGGTGGGTTAAATCAAACTAAGGTGCAGCTGGATAAGGTGTACAGTATAGATACACATGAAGTACACTTAAGTACAATCTTGATACACTTTATTTTAAGTAGCTTATGTCTGTGTACTTACATTTATAATTACGTTGTATAAAGTCTGCAACATATGTAACAATCTTTTGGTTACATAAGTAGCTGTGTAACAGACTCAGTCTGTTACATATGTGTAACAGTAGCTGCCTATTACATCTACATAATTACAAACTGTAAGTACAGGCTGTTCCATAACTTAGTTACATGGTAAGTACATTTTATTTCACGTAAGTACAACTGCTACTACTAAGTACTTAACTAGGTAATTACTCTGTATTATGGACACCTTAAAATAAAGTGTTACCCAACTTTCTTTTTTTTTATTTTATTCATTAAAGTTAGGGATAGGGAAGTAGGGAGCGGTATGAGCTACACCATCCATGTTGTGGAACATGTCTAATAGTTAAAGTGATGAACTACACCTGTAGTGACTCTACTAGAGCACCTGTGTGAACTTGAAGGCAACTTACTTCATACACAGAATTATTTATTGATCACATTTACAAATAACGATAAGTATAATGTAAATCTACACAATTATAGAACTCTCATACTTGTAGCAAAATTAAAACAGAAATATCTGACTCAGAACCTTTACCATTTGATCACAATTTAAAATTTACTTGTAATTTTAGGGTAGTAGTGTATGTGTGTGTGTGTATGTATATATGTGTGTGTGTGTGTGTGTGTGTGGGTGGGTACTGTCGCTTGGCTGGTATCATATGAGACACTTGAGACTGATATCAATACTTAATCACCAACTGATACTGAGAGATAGAAAGAGGAGGGGTGGCTGGCAGAGTACAGTGTAGAGCAGGAAGAAGAACAGAGAGAGGGAAAATATGATCATATTAGTGTATTAAAAAAAGTCTAATAAAAAACAGTTAAAAAATGGTTAATGTAAGAACTAAATGACAAAGACAGAAAAATCAATAGAGAAACAGAGTGAGAGAGTGGTTTACACAAACTGCTTAATCATTCACAGCCACCACGGAGGATAACGTTTCCCTGTTATCACGTTTAGAGGCAGCCTTGTACAAAGTCTAGTTTGAGGTCCAGAGAATGTAAAACAAAGAGGGAGATAAATTTATCTGTGCTGCTAGTTAAGTTTTGGTGCAATGTCAGAATTACCATAATTATGAGATTTCTCTTGTAAAATGCACGTCCTTGTAGAACTTGTAATTAAACTTAGCTTATATGAGCTCCAACTGCTGCAACGTCATGCAGAAAAACACAAAATGGCAGCAGCTTCAAATTTAGTGAAGTACATCTCTTGTAATAGTTCTGTTTAATGATTCCTATAATTGACTATTGTTCATTTATTAATAATGCAACAAAATAAATGAAATGAAGTTGGAAAACTATTACCAAATCTTCTGCAAAATAAGATAAATACACTTTATTCATGAATAACTAAAGTTTACTAGTAAAGCATTTATTGTGGTTTTGACTATGAATTAAAAAAAAATTGCCATTAATAGTGTTGCCAAGTAAAATGTCTGGGTTGTCATCAAATATTTACAGTAATTATGACATGGCGTGAACGCACCTTAAATCAGTCATCTGATATTCAGTGCAACAGCATGATTGCTGGAACACTTGATACTGATTGGTCAAGGGGTTGTTTTATTTGAATAACTGTCAGTTTCAAATAGTCAGGTCAATTCAAATTTATTTGTACATCTCTTTTCACAATACACATTGTTCCAACAGAAAATCACGATGTTAATGTCTATAATATCTTCATGTCTTTTATCTGCTAAATGCAGCTATTATACTATACATATATACTATACATTTTGAAATGATAGAAACAATAAGTTGTGATTTGCTCTATGGTATATATCGCTTTGTGTGAGTATACTGTATGCATGCAGATAAAGATGGATATACTTTATATAGAGCTGTGTGCAACAATAATCACTCCACAATATCAGTGAGATTTGCAATATAGTATATATCACTTTACATGAGTGTGTATGCAGGTAAAGATGGATGCACTATATATACAACTTTTAATATATCACTGGCGATAATATAGTTTACATTTTGTTACAAAATTTAAATATAAATGAATATGATAAAGTAAAATTATAGGTATGAAACTGAAATATGTCCCTGATTATAGGTACAAAATTATATTACTGTTATATTTTAGTAGTGTTATCAAATTATCAAACCATATTTCATGTCCACATATGACATTGTTGATGTAATAGTTGACACAAATACTGCCAGCCTTTCTGGAACACTGCAAACACAGACAAGTGGAGCCATTTCAGTGCTATTATACTAAATATCACCACTCTCAAAAAGACACTTGTCACACTAAATGTTATATTAATAGTCAGCTTTCTACCTTTTTATTGTCAGCAGGTTTTTTTTTTTCAGTCGCTTTTCATAAACAATGTCACTGTTTGCCCACAAGCAGATACTCTCATAATCAAGAAAGGGAAAGGAGGACACACTGACACAGAATGGCAGAATAAACCCACTATTCCTGTTTTCGTTTCACACATCACACTCTCACACACTCGTGGACAACTCAACTGATATCCTCTTAACCGTGTTTATTTTTGGGGTAAACATATATTCAGAAAAACACATGCACACAATCTCAGGCTCATCAGTGCTTACTCACCTTGCCACTGTTGTTAGATAAACACCAAACCCGCGATTTCGGATTTGCTATCAAGATACACACACTTTGACTTCACTTTTGATGTTGCTTGACAACTGTTAACAGACTATTACTGTATTAGCCGTATGTAAGTGGAGTGAAGGTACAGAAAACTTCATCCATGAATCAATCACTAATTACAAAATTTTACAGTCTTCTGCATGACAGTGCCTCCTCTCAATCTAGCCCACGAAACATCGCATAATCAGAAGTGCTCTACACTACAAGTGCATTTAAAAGTTTTATAACTGATCAGGATTTTTATTTAAAATAAGATCGGCTCTTTATTTCCATTTTTACTAGTTACTTCAACCAATCAAATTGTAGTCATATGTCCTAAAGCATCATTACATATATATTTACATATGAAATATTAATATGTGACTTACAAATATATAAATGTGTGGTTTACACAGATGTTCTGTGATTTTACATGTTTTGTTTGAATTTTTATTTTTATACTGTACTTTTAATATTATATTGTTGTTACATAAGTGTAGACAATCAACTAAAGTTTAAACCTAAATTCAATCTCAACATTTACTTATATTTACTACTATATCAAAAGCTGTATTGCTTAACATTAGTTATTGGACTATGAACAAACATGAACATGAACATTTTTATTAACTAACATTAACAAAGGTTTAAAAAATGCTGTAAAAATATATTGTTCACTCATTGTTAAAGTTATTTTATGCATTGAATAATAGTAATGAATGAGGCTTTATAAAGTGTTACCAAATATTTTGATTATCGCTTCAATTTCTAACTTGTTACTCTTCAGTATGCAATATTTTACACCATAAAAACTGCATAAATTCTACAGATATTTACATAAAATTATTCTACGAGAAAACAGAATGTATGATGTAGCATTTTTATACAAAAGTAGTAGTGAAGCCTGGATAAATAATGAAAAAAAAATGCTACTTTTGAGAGATAGGAACTTTTAAAACCATTTAAATATTTTAAATTCTTCCAAATTGATTTAAAAAAAAAAACCTAAACCAATAAAAAGAAGAATAAAAGGCACCAGAAGAATGACACAATCCTTGTCTGGCATAGTCAGTTTCAGTGCAGCATTTTCAAATGACTTTATAATGAACCATTTTACTATCAGATTTGAGAAAGGGACTGACAATCTCAGTCTAATAGATGAATTTTCTGGTTGTGTTTGATTTAACATAAAATGAAGCACAAACAAATGAGGGTATCTGAATGTTTTAAAATTGCATTTGGAAAGTGCGAGACTTGAATGTCCTTCCACTAGTTACAGCTCCTACATAAATAATAAGGCTACTGAGGGTCTGTTTTCACTGAGCTCAGACATAAAGTGGAAAAAGTGAATTATTTCAAGAGTATTTATGTATGCAGCGTTGTATTGATAAATATTTATCAAGCTTATGAAGCTAAGTGAGGTTTATTTGGTTGCTATACAAAACTGTCATCCAGAGGTAAATTTGAAAACTGCACTGCGCTGTATTGTCCATGACGAAACAGCAGAGGGAGACATATCCATAAATATGAGTAAGCAGTTTAATTTTCCAAGCCGAGTATTTCATTGTTGGATTTAATGTTTAGTACTTACTGTTTTGTCTGAATAATTGTGCTTTTATTTATTTACTGTTTTATTGTTTTTCTATTTTAATGTATTTTAAAATGCAAATGATGAAATTTATTTCTGTCATGGTAAAGCTGAATTTTCAGCAGCCATTACTCCAGTATTCAATCTCACATGATCCTTCATAAAACATTCTAATATGCTGATCTGGTGTAATTTCTTATTATCATCAACACTGAAACTGATACATTTTTCAGGATTCTTTGATGAATAGAAAGTTCAAAAGAATAGCAATTATTTCCAAATATTTATAAATGTCTTTGTCACTTTTGATCAATTTAATGAATTTAATGCATCCTACTTGCTGAATAAAAGTAATAATTCTTTAAAAATAAAAAATAAAAATCTTACTAACCCGAATGGTAGTGTATTCTGCAACAATTCCAAACTGAACTTTGATCTCAAATTAGCTTGAGCTTACTGAGAGGTATTATACAATAAATTTGCAATCCTGTTACTTAACCCATTTTAAATACATCTCTCAGGCCTCACATCAAGAAGCTGCTGAAAATATCATGTCTGCCTTTCAGCACGGAATGACCATAATCTCTTTCGCGTGAGAACAACCGTTCACTCGTACACAAACACACACACTGCCACACTCACACACATTTAGAGAACAATGAGTGTTGATAATAACTTGTTAACCAAAGTGCAGAGTTGCTAAAAGATTCTCTTTTCCTTTCATGTTGTTCATGGGACACAGGCGCACACATGGACGTCCTGTGCTTTTACTCTCATTAATCTGATCTCTCACCTTCCTGTTTCCGTGTACACATGTATTTGTTTTTTGATTGCTTCTAATGGAACTATTTTACCATTTGTGCACAATCACACACACACACATGCACTCGTAACCTGTAAGTGTGAAATCATTACACATCATGTAAAACTCAGTCATGCCTAAGGCACAACATTTCCACTGAAAACTCGATTTAATTAAAGATTTATTCATTTACTTTCTCTTTCTCTTACTCTCTGTGGGCAGGTGCACAAGGACAAATTGTCATGCATAAAAAGCCCTCTGCGTTGAGATAACCCATCATGCAATTCTCTTCAGGCTTTCACTCTTTCTGTATACACTCGCTCTCCATTTTTCCTTTGTGTCTCTCATTCTGTCTGCATGTCTCTTATTCTGTTTTGCCTCTGTATTTTTCTTTTTTTTTCAATTTTAAAAGAACGATTATACAGTTATTTACTCACCATCACTTACATTACATTTGTGCATTTAATAGGCAGTTTTCCCCATTGCAGCTTACATTTCACAGTATACATTTTTAGCACTTCATGCATTTCCTGAGAATCGGATTCACAACCTTGATGTTGCTGACACTACTGCTAGAAATATAGGAACCCTCAAGTTGTTTCATACACTGTAAAAAAATTCCGTAAAATTTACGGTATAAAACTAGCAGCTGTGGTTGCCGGAATTCTACCGTAAAAATATGGTAACAACATTTTAGGTTTTACGGTTTTAACTTAAATTTACAGTTAAATACCGTAATTTCATTAACTGATATAATGTTAATATACCAACCTATTGAAGTACTGAAATCTGTTTTGTACCTTTGAAATACACTGATAACCACCAAATGCAGTTGGTGATGAGAAAGTCACATGATGAACCAAAGCCCATCACAAGCAGCTTTTAAATAATAACATATATAGAAGGTGCACAGTAACACCACATACACTAAACACCATCATGGTGAGACTCATTAAACTGAAATATGCAATAAACATTAATTTAACAACATTAGATGTAACATACAACCCTAATAAACATAACTGATAAGAAAAAAAACTATTTTTAAGAAACAGTTATTTCAAAGAAAAAACATCAAATTCAAACTAAATTTGAAATGCAACGCAGGGAATTCTGAGAATGTCAGTTTACGGGTTTTCCCTGTAAATTTTACAGGAACTTGCCGTTAACCATTTAACAGGTTTTTACTGTAGCATTTTCACAGTTTTTTACCGTTAAAATCACGGTCATTTTTTATCTCTTCTAAAGACATATGATAACTTTGCACTCATTTTCACCTTCAAATCAAATCATTCATGCAAATCATTACTGTATGTAGCTCTCAAGTGACGTGAAATGAAGTATGACACCTATGGTGCAGGTTTGACGCTCTTGAACCTGAGACATACAGAAAATCCTACATTTATTTGCATAATGAGCATCATGAATGGTTTTAGATGACTGTATGGAGAAAGAAAAATCCTAATCCTTAAAATCCTCCTTTTTTGTATTTTGAAATAAAATAAAATAGCTCATTCTTCCTGATTTAACATATAAAATAGAGTTTTGCTGGTTATAATTTAATGTATTTAGGTTGATTCTGTTGATTTAGTTGTCCCCATTTTTTCTGTTTCTATGTGTCTTTTACAATGTGTGCAGTGTGCGTAAATGTAATGCTAATACAGTAGCAATATAGATATTCATATTTCCCAGTCCCAGATGTCCCAGTTTGACGAGGCGTGTCCCAGTGTCCAGTCAATTAAAATGTTAATGTGTCCCAGTTCTAGTCATGGCTAAAATCCTCAGTGTCCTTCTATCTCTGGTGTTTGTGGTTCTCAGTAGAATTATAGTGGGAAGGAAGCAGTTTCTTTGCCATTGCAAGTTGCTGATACTTTCATTCTAAAACATCTCTCAGCAAATTAGCTTGTAAATAGTTGCCATAACAACAACTATAGCTGCTGGCTGTAGAAATGCCAAAACAAAAATGCTTTTCAATTAACAATGATCTGAAAGAAGCCTTTCTGTAGCATGTGAGAACTGAAAAGAGGGATTTTGCCGTCACTGTAAATGTTCATTTTTCCTTCGCCCACGGAGGTAAATCAGACATTATAGATTGCATTCAGACTCAGGCTACATACAAAGACACTCTCCACTTTTTACACTGTAGAGGTGATTGAATGTTATTTGTGCAATTACATTTTATAGTTTTGTATTTCAATAATGTGAATATTATTTGATAACATATATTGGCAAATTTACATACCAAAATCAAAATTTAGTCACTTTAAAGAAATAGTTCCCCCCAAACTGAAAATGTACTCACCCTCAGGCCATCCAAGATGTAAATGAGTTTGTTTCTTTATCAGAACAGATTTGGAGAAATTTAGTATTACATCACTTGCTCTCCAATCAATCCTCTACAGTGAATGGGTGCCGTCAGAATCCAAAAAGAGTCCAAACAGCTAATAAAAGTATCTCATAAGTAATCCACACGACTCCAGTCCATCAGTTAACATCTTGTGAAGCAAAAAGATGTGTGTGTGTTATGAACAAACTAAGATGTTTTTTGCTTCTGGCTACAATAGAGTCTTTTATTCATTATGTTGCTTTCTGCAGTGAAAGTTGTCTGAATCAGGAATCCAAAATATGCAGATCAAGCACCGTTGACAACTGAAAACAGTCCAAAATAATTCTAAACAAATATTGGTGCATTTTGATAAGACAGGTCAACAGTGGATGGACAATTTCACTGGAGGAAAATAAAGCAATGAAGAAGAAATGGTTAAAATTTAAAATGCCTTGATGGATTTCACTCACAAGATATTAATTGATGGACTGGAGCAGATGTGAATTACTTGTGGATTATTGTGATGCTTTTATCAGTTTTTTGCACTCTCATTTGATGGCACCCATTCACTGCAATCCATTGGTGAGCAAGTGATGTAATGCTAAATTTCTCCAAATCATGCCCCAATGAAGAAGCAAACTCATCTACATCATGGATGGGTTAGGGAGTACATTTTAGCAAATTTTCATTGTTGGGTAAGCTATTTATTTAATAATAGTATGCTGTACAAATTCCAAACCACTGCAAGTGCTGCAAGGATAAGTTTTGTGGGCCTGTTTGCTAGGTGGGTTTGCAGACTTCCTTTTTTGACTCATCTGCTGAGCCATCTGTTCACACTCTCAGATCCCTTTTAAAGGAAGTATAGGTATGCATACATTTACACGTTTTTTGTTAAAAAATCACATTTTTATAGGCAAGTGAAAGAGGTCAAATTCTGCAAAAAACTGATATGAAATCAGTCACTTCCCCTGAAAACTCCTCTTAAAAAAAAAAATACCTGAGAAAGGGGGGGGGGGGGGGGGGGGTTGGATGGCAGAAGGAAATCACTCTTTGCTACATCTCAAGCCCAGTACAGCATTTTTAATCATGCTTTAAATAATACAGAACACCATGACCAGAACACTTGTCTTTTGTCCAGAGTATGAATATGTTTGTGCAAAACAGCAATGCACTTTAATGTAATTGTTTTGTTTTTATCCAGAATTACTTTGTTTTCCTGCAAGTACTGTACGTTGGCACATAAATATTATACAATTCATTAGTGCCCCATTATACCTCTGTCACTCAAAAAAAACAAAAAAAAAAAACATGCCAAGTCATTATCTATTTTGTCGAGTTGTTGACTTCTGTTTCAAACAGCAGAGGGTGCTAAACCGGGCCTTTGTTTTTCCTTCTCTGAGAAAAATAGTTCCGTCACATATTAAAAGCTTATTCCCACATCATTCTCCCTCATGGATTCAGGTGACCCACTAGTTCTTAGACCATTTTTTCTGCTTTAAATATTTTATTGGTCTTAGTTAGATGTGCCCCAGACTCCTTAATTTCTTACATGCTGCAGTACTTTCTTTGTCCACCATTACTTATTAATTTTTACTAGCCCAGTAAACTCGCCTCAAGTCCTGAGAACAGATTCTGAAAAAATACTATGTTCACTGATGTTCTTTCCACTGGAACATAAAAGAAGATATTTTGAGAAATGTCTCTGTGTTTATTTGGACATACAATGGAAGTCAATGGTCACCAAAACCACCGTTCTTTAAAATCTTCTTTTGTGTTCCACTGAATAAAGAATGTCAGGTTTGATTTGACACAAGGTTGAGTAAATGATGACAGAATTTCATTTTTAGGTTTGCCTTTAAATAGTTCACCCAAAAAAATGACAATTGGTTGACAATTTACTCACCCTCAGGCCATTCAAGATGTAGATTTTTTTATTTTATTTTTTCCATCGGAACAGATTTGGCGAAATTTAGCATTACATCACTTACTCACCAGTGGATCCTCTGCAGTCAATGGGTGCCGTCAGAATGTTCAAACAGCTGATAAAAACACCACAATAATCCAAAATTTTCACTTTTGGGTGAACTATTCCTTTAAGACCTGTTTTACAATGCAAACACAAACAGTGTAAAAGCAAAGTGGCAGCTTAAAGTGCCCCTATTATGGATTTTTGAAAATTACCTTTCATGCAGTGTGTAACACAGCTCTAAGTTTTAGATTTGAAGAAAATGTCCGTAAACTTGTTGTACTAGTAATTTTCTGCCAGGACATTATGTGCATTTGTTTTTCTTACAGTGTGGGTTACTATTTCTGTTAATAGGCCTTTATGTCTCAAATTATATTTACACAAAAATAATCAAGAGTTATCCATTTAGAGTTATTACAATAATAACTTCAAAATCACATTTACATCCAAATGATAATTACTGAACTCTACACAAAATAGAACCCAACCCCAATATGAGGTTTAAAAAAACTGCTTAGATCTAAAATCAATCTTTTTTCATACAATGGTCAAGTAGTTTGCGCCATTAATTTATGTTTCTTCATAAAGGCCTATATTGCAAAAGACTGTGTTAATAAATAGCTTTAAAGTGCTTTTTCCCCCTGCTGAGTTCAGTGTGACACACAGCAAAAACAGGCTCAGCAAGAAGCTCTATGTTCAGTGGCATGCCAGGGAGGCTTCTGGGGTGCAACACTGCTCACGCGCACAGTGGGAATGCTGTAACCTGTTAATATGGGTGATGAAATGAATATCCATTGGTCACACGACAGACACTGTATGTGTGAAACAGGCCTAAGCACTGAAACTGAGAAGAGATAGAGGAAAATTGTGTTTGATGAGTGTGAATGTGTGTTTAGTAAGACTTATGACCCAAGGCTTTTTGTAATACTAAAACTTGTATGCTGACTTATGAAAATGTAAAATGTATGCTGTGTGAAGGTCTACATATGTGTTTTAACCATTTTTAAATTGATTTTGCATCCATAAGAGGACTTCTAACTAGATACCAATCAAGGGTAAAAAATAAATAAATATATATATTTTAGATCAATTGAAAGTTTTGATTTTGACAGTTTTGATTTGTATTTTTCCAGAGCAGCTTTACAGAAAATAGAAAAATAACAAAGAAAAAGGAAAAGGATTCGAAAATAATCGCTGAAACAACAGTGACAAGAATATAAGATATAGAATAAACTGTGGGAAGAAGAACTTTTTTCCCTGTCATTTACTGAAATTCTAAGAACACTGACAGATTTATTAATTTTGTACAATTAACCACAAACAAGTTCTATTAATAGTAAGGACTACTTGCTGTTTCTTCTTTTTAAAAAAAGGGAATTCTAAAAGGGATTATATCTAAGGAAAATGTGAAGCTCAAGCTTTAAAATGTCGCTCCAAAAACAGACAAAGTAAGAATTTGGTTTTAGTAAGTGCTGAGTGAGATTCTGTGATGGCAGACGGGGCACAGGTGTGAGTGAAAGATGCCAGGGGTGGATCTGGAGATAACATGGAGCTAATATACCTCAGGATGAGCATCCCAAGGTGTGAGAGCATAAAAACAATGCCAAAAGATATTAGTGACTCTAATAAATTAAATGTATCTTACAGTCACTTTCATATAAAGTGACTTTTTTTTCATGAGCTCATGCGATCCCTGCTACTGTTTGTGGCTGGGGTGCCAATTTATGTATTTTGAGCTCAATTGTGCCTCAAGCCATTAAAGGAATGTTTTGGGTTTAAAACAGCTTAAGCCACTATTATTGTCTGGTAATCGACTAATTGACAGCATCTGTGGCATGCTGATGATTGCCACAGACAATAATTATAGTGCTCATCCTTCAGTATGTTAAAAAAAGAAGAAAAAAAAACAGTATGAATATAGTAATCCATGTCTAGAAAAAAAAAATTATAGGGGCCTGCGGCTGAGGGGGGGCCCCCCAGCGATTTCAACCGACTGGTTGAGGCCAGCCTAAAAAGACGCTCAGGACAGTTGACTGGCCACTGCTGCGCATCGTCATGACAGCTTATCATTTGCACGTGTTTTTCAGCCTTGCCAATTTAAACATTCAAAAGAGTTTAAAGCATTCAAACACAAGACGCAGAAAAGCTGAACTGAGTACTCTCGCGCCGTACGTACTCTCCTTCGCGTCTTCCTGCATCTGAACGAACAAATACAAATCGCAGTTTAAACATGCAAACAGAAAAAGATGTGAAAGAGCCCAATTCAGCACCCGCGCGTGCAGAGAGACGTGTCTCAAAGCGCATCAACACCGAATTTGCCTCTTCTTGCTCTTGTCAAAATACCCGCCTTGGAGAGTATCCTCGAAAAAACTGTGGGTTATGTCTTAAGTGAAAGTAAATAGTGGAGAAAGAAATCGGATGTGCATTATTATATTGGATGCATTGTCTCTTAAAGTGACCGCGCCTAATTTACTAGAGCTGTCGGTGTCCTTAATGTTAATCCAAGAAAATGAAAGAAAGAA
>JAFVLL020036692.1:0-21645 GCA_021397915.2 Tor tambroides | reverse complement strand
GCAGCACTTTTGAGATTCCGTAAGAGCCAATGAGATTTATTCTCGTGTTACGCAGCACGTTTGAGATTCCGTAAGAACCAATGAGATTTATTCTCATGTTACGCAGCACGTTTGAGATTCCGTAAGAACCAATGAGATTTATTCTCGTGTTACGCAGCACGTTTGAGATTCCGTAAGAACCAATGAGATTTATTCTCATGCTGCACAGCACGTTTGAGATTCTGTAAGAACCAATGAGATGTATTCTCATGTTATACGCAGCACATTTGAGATTCCGTAAGAACCAATGAGATGTATTGTCATGTTATACGCAGCACGTTTGAGATTCCGTAAGAACCAATGAGATTTATTCTCATGTTACGCAGCACGTTTGAGATTCCGTAAGAACCAATGAGATTTATTCTCGTGTTACGCAGCACGTTTGAGATTCCGTAACTTCAACTGCCTAGCAACCATCCAGAAGAAAATGTAAAATGTAGGTCTCATTTTTATTATTATCATGAAGTAGGTGTTTAGTGAATTCTCTTAATTAGCAGCTCAATGCAGAGAAACGCCCTTCAAATTAGGAGTGCTTTCTTTCTTTTTACATCATTATTGTTGTGATTTGCATAAAAATAACAAGCACCCACAAGTGCAATGGGTGAATGGGGAAGTCTGCCAGCGGGACAGTGTTTGGGGGTGTCAGGGTGCGTTTGGGTGCTGGGTGTTAATTGCGTGTGAGTTCTGGTTCTGATATCACACAGATGATCGTATGGAGACTTCAGGCCTTCACTGCTGTCTGAGAGATGAGGGCGGGGATCACTGACTTATGTGTTTCATCATTAGTGAAGTTGGGGCAGGAAGATTAGAGAGAAGGGACACATGGGAATTTCTGAATTTTAAGATGTCTGACAGGATTCCGGACGATGAGAGAAAAAATTGAATTTTATATAGGATTGCAGTGCATTAGAAAATGTGTAAACAGAAGCCTAGCTAAATAAGAAAAAGAAAAAAAAAACGTGTGTGTGTGTGTATTGAATTTTATCAAGATAATACATCATAAATTTGTATAATAATTAGTTTTATATGTAAATAAATATGTATATATAAACATTTAACTTAATTTTATTACATTTAATTGATTTTATTTGATAATACATAATAAATATTGCATAATACGTAGTGTTATAATAAGATTTTAATTATAATTATATTATATTTTCAATTATATCTATATTTGATAATATATATCTTTCAGTTTATTTTAGCTCAAAATCAAAAATGTTTTCCTTGATGCTTTCATTTTTTTATATAAATGATACAATTTAGATAAATAAAAAATTATTCAAAAATTATATATATATATATATATATATACATATATATATATATATACTTATCAAGATAATACATAATAAATTTTGTATAATAATTGATTTTATTATGATAATACATAACTATTTCATAATAAGTAGTGTATATATAAATATAATTACTATAATGTTTTAGAAATAATTGAATTTTTTAAATATATTATTTTTATTATAATAATGATATAATTATACTATAATTATAACATTATATTAGAATACACAAGTTTATTTTATGATATGATTTTTAAATAAAACTCTTGTTCAGTGTGTTTTTTTGTTTGTTTGTTTTGTTTTTTTTTACACAATTTTCTTCTGTAATGTTTATGTATGTATATTGTAGCATTTGAAAGGGGGTGAAAATCTTGCTCCTGCCCACAGTGAATCGATACTCATGGCTCTACCCACAGAGCACTGAGAAATATGGGGGAAGGGAGATCCATTATTCAGAAGTGAGGGCCTGAAAATGCAAAACTTTTTTTTTTTTGCCAGAAACCTTTTTTCCAGTTGGTTGCTGAAATAAAGGGGCTTGTTGCACTGTAATAACATTTTTTTCCTCTCACATCCAGTGTAGAACAAACCGCTGCGCTTCAGTCGCTATGTAATTATCTCTTTGGCAATTGCTGTCGCTGTGATTGCCAGCGAGGGCCAGGAGACCAGGGAAGGGCAGGTGTGCGTGCGAGCGCACCCGCTTCGCAGATTATTTCAAGCTCTACAGACCTCTCACAAATCAAAACCAGCATTTCATTAAAACTAAAATTGTCGCTGATGGATTCATGGCTTGATGAGAAATTCAGTTATGGCACCGTGCGTCCTCCATAGAGACCAATAATCGTACATCACCCTGCTGAGGATCGTCCAGATGTTTTAAATGTACATCTGTATTTAATCAGCCGCACCTCATGCACTTTTAAAATTGTCATTGTTTTTTTGTTTTTTTTTAAATCTAAAAAAAAAAAAAATTTGCTGAAAATTTACTCACCCTCAGGCTATCCAAGATGCAGATGAGTACCAGGAAAGTGAGCCAAATCCAGTGCAACGTTAAAAGAAGCCAAATGTTCAACCAAAGAACACTGACTTCAGTCGCGCGAGTTTATGCACTTCAAAAACACTCCCGTTATAATCAGTGAAGCTGTCTACACTGTCTGATAAATAAATCTCTTATACTTACGTCGCACGAAGATCTGCACTTTGTTGTTTATTCGTGAGAGGGCTGAATTTAGTCAGCGAGTGTGCACAATGAACAACAAAACTCCTCTCATCTGCGACTCATCTGAACACCTCTGATTGGCCATTGCATTCATAAACTCAACGGAATCGTGTGTGATTGGTTATAACGCGCAACACTGTAAAACCTGTAAAATGAAATATGATGGAACAAATATTACTAGCTTAATAATAATAACAATAATAATAATAATCATCATCATCTTGCTATAGTCAAAGGCATCAGCCACAGGCGATATCTTTGACTATCGTCGATACACGATACTATTGTCTATCACCACAACCCTAATCCATTGCTGAGCAAGTGATGTAATGCTAAATTTCTCCAAATCTGTTTCGATGAACAAACTCATCTACATCTTGGATGCCTTGAGAGTGAATAAATTCTCATTTTTGTCTGAACTGTTCCTTTAAGCAACACTGGTTTTAAGAAAGTAGTCTCATCTAAATTTACCACTTAATATTATACATATCAAAGTAAAATATGTCGGTATTTTAACTCAGTAGGTGTTGAATCTTAATTGTCTCAGCATAATGCCATGCTGCAGTGGTTGAACAGATGCTCCCATGCCTTCTGAAATTCAGCCGTCATTTCCAAACCGATCCAGACAGCCCGACAAAGGCAGAAACACAGACATCTGCTGTGTGAAGTAGCCAGCAGGGTGAGGCTTGAATGCGAATGTAGTCAGCCAGCAGATATCAAGTCTGCATCCACATGGTCCTGTGAAGCACCAGTCAGGATTTACACTGCATATAACTCAGTTTGAAATAGAGATGCAGTGGGACAGAAATGCAGTCAGGGATTGGTCTGAGGGGTTTGAGATAGTGGAGGTGGGAGAGATAGGGACTCAGCAACTGGAACAGATGTCAGGTTATGAACAGGTGCTGGTTGTGCGATACGGTGCACAGGCTCAGAGGTTCACCTGCGGTCGCTTTTACAAATTAACCATTTTTGAAAGCTACAATCCTCCATGCTTGTTTTTTCCCCCCAGTGTTTTATATGCTCAGTTGTGTATTTGAACAAATGTATTTACAAAAAACTTTATATAAATATAAACATCAAATACTACTCCAAAATAATGAAACTTAAAATAAAAGGCTGTTTTCTTGACAGGCTTGCAAATAAAAGTAATATAAACAAACCATAAACTTTGAAGTGTTCAAAGTTTACATTAACACTAGCAGCAAATTACAAGACAAACATGATTTGTTTGTCCATGCTACAGGCCAATCAGAAAATGTTTGATGTATGAGGTCTGGGATTTTAGACCAATGAGATTTCAGAGTGGGCGGGGCTACTCAATGATGCCACCAAAATAGAAACTGATCAACAAAATTTCACTCTCACTCAACTCTGATTACTGACTAAAACTGATTAGAACAAAACTCTATACTCTATACTGTAGATACTAAGTTATTAACGGCCCAAAATTTACATTTACACTATTTAGCAGATATTCTTATTATTTATTTACTATTATGTAATTTATTAATATTTAGCATTAGATTTTATATTTATTTTTGCAGCTTTCATTTTAATAAGTTAGTTTATGTGCTTTTGCCATTTTTATTATTTTTTACATTTCTATTTAGCTTGATTTTTCTTTTTCAGTTTTAATTTTATTACTTTTGGCCAAGGCAACATTTCTATTTTTTGTTTACATTTTTAAAGTATAAGTTTTTCATCTAATATTTATATTTTATTTCAGCTTTATTTCAATCAACGAAAACAGTTTTTAATGGTTTTAGTTTTAGTTACAATAACAACACTTATCCAGAGCAACTAACAAGCAAACCTTACTCAAAAACAAAACAAAACCAAAAATGGATTTTTTTAGTAAATAAAAAGTTTATAGACAATTGTGTGGCTTTGAAGTGTCTGAAACATTACGTTTACATTTATGTCATTTAGCACACACTCTTATCCAGAGAAATTTACAAATAAAATTCTTAAAATATTTTCTTGGTTTGTTTATAAATCAAAGGTGTATATTGATAATCCTTGTAGCTTTGAAGTGTTTGAAACTTCATGTTTACAATTAAGACACTTAGCAGTGGCTTTTTTCCAAAGGAAAAATGTTTAGCTTTACATGTGACTTCACTTAAAAGGTCTCAAATCATCATATGCTTCTTCTGTAGAGCTCAGCCTGTGAATCTGACATTGCTGAGATGTTTCCAATGGTTGCTTTAGAATTCAGTATAATGCTGTTCCTGTGAGCTTTAGAGACTATTTCTGTTGAACGTCAGCAGAAATGCCATGGCCAGTGCCTTGGTGTCTTATATATATGTTTTATTATGTATGCACACACTGTACTCTTATACAGTATATGCATTCAATTCACAGATACATACAAGCATATACTTTTGCTCCTCTGTGCAGCATATGTTTAATGCACACCCACTTGCTCGACTAATGAGGTGGACCCGGTCAGGGCATGGAGGGGGTTGGATCTTGTCTTTGTTAGACCTCGTCTCCACCGTCCCCCCTTCTGCACTCACGTCCCATGGGAGGCCTCTAGAACTCGCTAATTGAATCAAGTACACATGGTGCCTCCTCCCCACACCCTTCCATAGCTGTCCAGCCCGGCTTTGATGCTTTTGTTGGGTCTCAGCACCACGGCCAGCTCCCAGAAACACTGCAACTGGTTGCCTGCCTTCACTGAAAAGAGGCACTCTGGTCATTATATGGGCGATAACCGTGTGTGTGTGCGTTTGTGGTAGTTATATCAGGAGATATGTGTGTGGGAGGATGGAAATGAAGTATAAAGCGAGAAGCTGCATAACTACATGTCACTGCCACCCACGTTCGGTGTTGTTAGGGATATCTGAGCGCCTGACCAACCAGACTGTGATAAATGATTTTGTGGCGCGGCAGTGTGTTTTTGACAGCGCTGGTGCGGAAGGTCGATTGTGTGTGTTTGGGGAGAAGCGCTCAGGTGGAGGAGGGTGGATGCATTAGGACTGATCAAATCTTAAGTAAAGGGAGACTGTGTGTGTGACTATGCATAGCTTAGCGTACTCTGTCTCGCCTCGCTCATTACCCCAGCAATCGCAGAGTCGTGTTCCTGGCCATGGGCGGAGATGAGCACGCCAGACCTTTAAATTGTAGGGAGAGAGATAGAATGGATTCTTGAATGGCTGTGATTAGACTCGCTGGGTTTAATGAAAAAGACATTGCAATGCAAACATCTGAACAGTAATTAGCAGAATGCATATTTTCTGTAACAGCAATTTAGTATTTATTGTCATTACTATTTCTTATTTTTAGATGATAATTCTATTCGGACCACCATTGAATTATGTTGTATCTTTCTTGTATCTTTTAACAAACAAAACAAACAAACAGTCAAAAACAAGACAAAGTAAAACAACAAAAACAAAGCAAAACAAAGACAAAAACAAACCAAAGCAAAACACAAGGCAAAACAAAACAACTAAATAAAAAACAAAGCAAAGCAAAACAATAAAATAAACAAAGCATTTTAGTTTAAGTTGTAGTAATTCTGTTATGTGCTCTTTTAAATATTTATATTTATTTTCATTTCTATTCATTTCATTTTTAGTTTGAGCAATTTTAGTACTTAAACTTATTTTATTACAGGTCATTGCCGATGTATTTTATTTTATTTTTTGCAAAACAAAGCAAAACAACACAATTTAAAAAGATAAAACACAAACAAAACAGATACGGTGAATACAGGTAACGTGGCACACATTCAGATCATTTATTGTTTCAATATAATATGATGCCAAATAGCTTACCCCCTTACACAAATACATTTAAACAGCTAAAATGTGTATATTATATGTTGTATAAAAAATAAAATACAGAAATGTCAGTGTTGCATCAGTTTGCCAGCTTTTACCTGTAGTCACCCGACTTCTACTACTGTATTTCCAAACTAAATGGATTAAGAATTCACACACATGAAGTGCTCGTCGTGTCCGTCTGTAGCTCCACCCCTCTATGCCGTGGACTCATGTCAGATCAGACGAGAAGCCCAAATGTAATGTAATGTAATTGTGCGGAACATCTGGATCAGTCCTGCTGATGTGTATCCACTGCTAATGACATTAGTTTGGAGTCTGGTGAGCCATTTCCAGCTCATGCCGGCTCTCAAATAGTCTACAGGAGCGGGGAGTGCCGGTTGATGGAGACCGTCCATTGGCCTTTTTTCGATTGGACTGGGCAGCATCTCCTCTCCCAGGAAGTAATTCTTCCTCCAGCCCTCATGTGTCAATTGAAACACCATGACCCAAACCTCTAAAAGGCTTTTATTTCAAGGTTATCCTGGGTCGACCTCTCTGAGTGCTTGTTGTTTCCTCTCTCACACTCTTGCTTTGAATCAGTCATGCAAGTAATAACATGGATTAGAATTCCTCTGACATGCATTTGTGTTGCAATGAAGGTACATTTACAAGTCTTGATTGCTTAAAAGGTCATGAAACATTACAAAAAACATTCAAGTACATACCTTCAGAGATGTGCATTTAGCATTTTATTAGAATTGTTATTATTTATATATATGTGTGTGTGTGTGTGTTTGTGTGTGTGTACTGATTTTAGTTATAGTTGCCAAGGCAAAATGTCATCTGATATTTTTTTTAATTTAATTGTTTTTTTATTCATTTACATTTATTTTATTTAAATTTTTATTATTATCTTTTAAAGTAAAACAAAAAAAACTAAGCAAAACAAAACGACAACGCAAAACGCAAAAGAAAATAAAGCAAAGCAAAACAACAAAGTAAAAAACAAGGCAAAGCAAAGCAAAACACAAGGCGAAGCAAAACAATAAAATGAACAAAGCAAAGCACAACAAGGCAAGTAAAAACAACAAAGTAAAATACAAAGCAATGCAAAACACAACCAAACAAAAAGCAAAGCAAAACAACACAATATAATAAGATAAAATGCAAAACAAATGCAAAAAAGCAAAACAAAACAGATACGGTGAATATAGGTAAAGTGAGACATTTTATTTTATTCCTATTAATGAAAACCATTTTTAATAGTTTTAGTTAACAGTAATAAATCTGGTTGGAAGATCTGTTGTTTTTACATTTTAAGAGAAAAACTATTAATTTTAGATATATTTTTTCACACTTTTTAAACCTGTTGGGTGGATATAAACAAAAACCTGTTGAAATACAGGATTCCTGATACTTCAAAGGAGTCACACTCGATTTGTATTCTGGCACAACAGTTGTGCAAAGTGCTTTATCGATTGAGAGTTTATGCACTGAAAAAAGGCTTTAAAACAATTTTCACTCTGTAATTATCTGTGAGATTTACTAGCAATTTCTAAGAAATGACAAGTAACACATTGAATTAAACCTCATTTTGAAGTAGAAAGAGTGAAATAGTATTTTCTTGCAAATCATACTCTCATATGGTTCCTTAAATTTGTATTCTTGCAGCGCCCAGACTCCATCCTAACCGAGATTGACTTTTAGTATCCATCTTTGTGTAGCTCTTCAGTGTCTGAATGAAGGACTTTCATCCTTATAGACGATCAGACCTGAGAGCTTCACCCAGAAGACCTCCCCTCAACACCCAGATCACATCTGTCTGAGGTACTTCCTGTTTCTCTTTCCTCTACCTTTATTTTTACATGTTTCTCCTGTCAAACCTGAAATGGGTGTGTATCTAAAATGTCAGGAACGTCTCTTTTCCAAATCCTCAATCACATCTACAGGTATCTTTTCTTTTGCTTGGCAATATACAGTATGACAACTCCTTAAAAATTGAACAAATTCAGTTTCAGTATTGATTGATTTATTTTTTTTTGCACATGAGCTGTCAAAACCTGCCAGATTGAAGCTGATCAATATTCACACTGAGTACAAATTTCTAATTCATCAAGTCTGCTTATATAATATTGATTTTTTTTTTCCTCTGGATGCCTTGAAAAGAATCTGATTACCCTTTACCAGCAGTCTAAAACAATGAGGGACCATCATAAGAAAATGACTCTTTAACTTTCAGATGTCTTTTTGGAGAGAAATACGGTAAATGAAGACATTTACTGTAAATATAGTGGGATTATTCCCATAATTTCTTTAAAAACATATTAAATTATTAAAAACAATCCAATATAGTTTGTAATCAATAGAACTGTGAAAGACCACATGTAACAGAATAGTCAAAACTAGTCAAAGCTCTTGTTGCTATTTCAGCTGAATTCCTTTAAATTATTTTGCCATTGGAGGAACTCAGTTATAGGACAATAAATATACAGTAAGTACATAGCAGGATAAAGCACTTTATGAGATTCCTGCTTGTTTAAAAGGCCATATTTCCCCCGTGATCTCCTGACTGCTTATGCTTGAAAACTTTTTTTTTTTTTTTTTGTAGTGAACTCGATTTCAACTTCTGACCTGGTTTCTGAAGTACTTTTATCTTTGTTAGCAAAGAAATCTTGTTGTTCAATATGTTCTGCACTTTGATAACATGTAGTTTTACATTACTGAAGGCAATGTAAGACACAGCTACTATAAAATTAATTTTAACAATGAATAAAGTGACTTGCTGGGCGTTTCTTAAAAAGCATGATGGGAAATAAGCCATATCTCATAGATGAAACATTTTTGTCTTTTGATTCTGCTGTGCTGTTAGTTAGCAAAATCAATAAACTAAAAAATCCCTAGTTTTAGTATTATTATTATTATGATTATTTCTTTATTATAATATGGTTAAAAATGTTAAAAAATATATTATAATATATTTATTATACTTAAGTAGTGTTGTATTATGTGTATTCATTTTTATTGTATATAATATAATATAAATTACAAAATAAATACAAATTAAAACACTTACACATTGTTTTAAATATAAGCAGTTTACACCAGTCTCCTTCAGTTCAGTATCAGTCTTAAGGCTCATAACTCCACCTTCCTGTATGAAAAGACTGTTTTATGTATTGGCTGGTTTTATTCCCATCAGGAGATGCCCCAGGTTCACTTATAAAATAATGTATGCAGTCTTGCTCCAGCAACACAGGAATGTCCTGTGATTCACACACACACACATGCGGACGTGCCGTGGGCTCTGGTGTGTGTTTTGTGATGGTGGGGGGTTTCAGAGACAGACTCTGAATGCCGGCACCTGAGCTGTTGGGCAGAATAACAGGATGCTGTGTGCAAGTTTGAGCTTCTCCATTATACAGGATGGCGGTCCACCGGGAAAGGTCTTCCTGTTTTAGGGCCACGATTGGGTCACGCAGCAGAGTGGGCCCACAGTGACACCTAGTGGAGGACAGAGTCTGTGTTTATACAGTTTTGTGTGTGTGTGTGCATGTATATGTTGGGCGTTTTTCTGATTTAGGGTCCCTTTATATCTTTATTTATAGTGTATAATCATTTTGTTTTAGTGTATATTTGTTTTGCGCTGTTTTGTTTTAGTGCCTTTTTGTTTGTTTGTTTTGTGCCATGTTTTGTTTCAGTTTTAGTGCCTTTTTCTTTTTTTGTATTGCATTTTTGTCTTAGTTTTAATGCTGTATTTTATGCCATTTTGTTTTTGTGCATTTTTGTAAGCTTTTTTGTTTTAGTTTATTTTATGCTTTTTTTATTCGTCTTACAGTATAAAGAGAACAGAAACAGTTCAAAACTAAAGGGGAGGAAGAGCTTTGGTAAATGTTGCAAGCCGAATTTGACCTTACAGTGTTTGGCCATGGAAAAATGTGGCTAGGATATTTTGAGCGCTTGCTAGGGTGTTGCTAGCTGGTTGAAAGGGTATTTTGAATGGCTGCTGGGGTGTTCCAGGAAAATGTCTAAGCGGTTATTAACTGGCTCAAGTCAAATGTTTTCACATTATGGCATATATACTTTTTGCCTTTTTTTTTTTTTTTGTTTGTTTTGGCCGCCAAACAAAAACTTTTGGTTGTCTGAGTTTTGCTAGATGGTTGCTGGGGTGTTTTGGGTGGTTACTGTGGAATTGCTATATGATTGCTACTGTGTTTTGAATAGTTTCCAGGGTGTTTCTGTTTGACTGATAGGGTGTTTTGGGTGGTGGTTGTTTACTGCCCCAAGTTGGCCCATTATGATTGATATTTTGTTTTCGCCCATTCTATCATCCAACAGACAAAAATTCTGAAAGGTTATCAGGGTTTTGCTAGGTGGTTGCTGGGGTGTTCTGGGTGATTGCCAGGGTGTTTCTATATAGTTGAGGGTGTTCTTGGTGGTTCACTTGCCCAAGTCAAAAATGTTCACGCTATGATCTGTTTTTTCTATCCATATAATCTTCCAGACAAATTTTTTTTTATGGTTCTCAGTGTTGATAAATGATTGATAGGGTGTTCTGGGTGGTTGCTAGGTAGTTGTTTACTGGCCCAAGTAAAATGTGTTCACACTGTGCTTACACTCCTTATTTCACCCATTTTATCATTCACCAGTCAAAAATCGTAACTTTAATATTTTACAGAGATTAAAATTTTTCTGCCTGATTTGAGGTGTCATTCATGTCCATAGCACAAATAAGTGTGCTCCCATGGTGACCCATGGTGCTCATATGGGAAATACAGTAGTGGCCAAAATTATTAGATCACCTGACAGATCTGAAAATATTGACCTTTTTTGCCTCCAAAACATCATTTCATTTCATAATGGTCATGGAACATGCAGATGGTTGCTCTGAGCACAACAAATATCAGATGAAGTGAGTCATACTGTTTTTATCCACTTTTAACTTTAATATTTGGTATGTCCACCTTTTGCAGCAATTACAGCAGCACATCTCTCTGGCTTAGTGTCAGTATATTTCCTGAGAGCTTCAACACTAATGTTATCCCATGCCTTCTGCAACTAAAGCCAAAGGCTTTCTTTTGAACTATAGATCTGTCCAGTTTATTTTCCAACTTGCCCCAAATTTGATCGATGGTGTTGAGGTCCGGACTTTGAGGGGGCCAGTCCATCATTTTCAATGTTCCAGCAGATTCCTTCCGTCGCGGGTAGTTCCGGCAATATTTTGTTTTATGGTTATTATAATGGCCAGTTCAACAAAAACAACTGAAACCTCTTAAATATGCCAAGTGTTCTAATAGTTTTGGCCACCACTGTATAATTTTGAATCTGGTCTGTGTTGTATCTCAGTTCGGTTTTCCTCATTGTTCCACATTATCTCTAATATTTCTCATTAAATAAAAGACAAAAAGCCCAGTCGGTGTAGGTTTTTATACAAAGTTCTGGCATGAAACTCTAGATGGCGCAGTCCGATAGGTCTAACTCAATATGTCATAATGACATCATTATCACGTCACAGCTGATTGGTTCTCTCCTGTATCAGTAGCCAATGAGCTCACTGCTCAACATTCAAATATTTGGCAGTGTTTAGCAGTAGCAGTGCACTGCAGAAATCCTCCACCTTCCCCAGCTCCACTTGTATAGATCTGCTACTGGGTGATCATGTATGAGGGTTATTCATATATGTTATACGTGCAGCAGCAATATTTCTTACATGCTCACAGCAGCATGTTGTGGATGTATTGGCAGTAGCAAGTCTCTGTACATGCTCTGCAGCAGCAGCAGCGTAGCAGATCTATTCCGCCAAGACCAAATACATTAACATTGTCGTGTACATTAAAATGAAAATCCCTCCGAGAGTTGTCATGACAGAAATGTATATATTTGCAAAGAGGTCAAGTAACCTTTTTTCTCATAGTACTTTATACAGTATAATTAGCTTTTAAGAGTAATTTGCTTTACAGTATTGAACAGAGGAATAACAGAATCCTTAATGCCAACTTCATCAAATAGAAGTAATATCATAAATGTATCTTAGTACTGTTGCGCCGACAATGACCTTGTGGGTAGGGTGCCGACCTAAAGCGCCGTTGCAATTTGGGTGTCCTGAGTTCGAGTCTCAGCTCGCAGACCTTTCCCGATCCTGATATTTTTCTCCCACTTAGCTTCCTGTCTATATATAGTGTCCTATCACAATAAAGGCAAAAATGCCAAAAATAAAAAAAAGTATCTTAGTGCTTATATTGAATATTCTTGTTTGCTTCACGCTTGAGCTAGACTGAATGCATACTGCCACACTCTCTCTCCAGCTATAGGTGACAACTCTCACTCTGACCCCACTTTCATATAGAGGTCTTTTCTTTGACTTGCTTCACTGCACTGTCAAGGTCATGAATAACAGCCTCCGCAATCCGCCAGCCCTGGATTTCAACAGCTTATTCCAACCTGTAGACCTCCACAGCAGGCATATACACCGCTCCGCCGGCCTTGACAGACAAAGGCAGAGTCAGGCTGTCGGGATTGGATGGCGTATCCGTTTATGTAGGCGGCGTGTGGGTGGATACTTGAGATAGGCAATCACCGCAGAGACGTTCTGCGAATTCAGCCGCTCAAGGCCGTTTTCCCCGACAACAGGTGCTTTGAAGCATTCAGGGCTGCGTTTTTGTTCATTCGTAGCATATGAATGGAATACTAATGAAAGTCAACACCATTCTTGTCTCTTGAGCGTTTGTCGAGTGTAAAAACATTTGTGTCCCTCACAAGGTCACGTTTTTTGTCATGCCTGTTTTTGGACCTGCATACACAATATAAACTGTGACCGTCTCAATTTCCGCAGACCGAGACAGCTTCATTAGCACCTGCGCTATCAGCGGTTATTTACTGAATTTCTGAGCTCTACGGACTCAACGACGCTCCTGCTGAGCTCTGATAAGAAACTCCAGTGGCTCGCTGAGGAGAAGAGAAGGAATGAAAGGAGGGAGGCATTTTGTGTAAACAGGCTCTGCCGGGCCGCTTTGAACACCGGGGATGGAGCTGTATCTGTTTACAGCAGCTCGGCGCACGAGAGAGAGCGATACGGCAGACTGGGAAAGGAACGAGTGGAATAGAAGTTTGGTTTCTCATTGAACCAGTGCGATTCAAAAGATCTTCAAAATGATAAGCAAATATTACATTCTTGATTCTTTTGTTCTGGATACTGTCAGATAAGGCAACATTTTTGCATGAGACATTCTGAGACTTTTTGTGTTCGTCTTTTTTCTCAGCCCATTGCTTAAAGGGATATTTTACCCCAAAAATAAAAATTCTGTCATTATTTACTCACCATCCTGTCACTCACTATCATTAACCTGTATGACTTCCATTCTTTTTTTCTTTTCTTTTTTTTTTTAAAGAAATTAATGCGTTTATTCGGCATGGATTCATTCAGTTAATCAGAAGCAATAAGACATTTTAAAAAATAATAATTTCAAATAAAGGCTGTTCTTTTGAACTTGTTTTTCATTAAAGAATCCTGAAGGGAAAAACAATCACAGTTTCCACAAAAATATTAAGCACCACAACTGTATTCAACATTTGTAATAATAATAAATGTTTTATTTAATCATCAAATCAGCATATTAGAATGATTTCTGAAGGATAATCTGACACTGAAGACTGGAGTAATGATGCTGAAAATTCAGCTTTGCATCGCAGGAATAAATTACATTTTAACACATATTCAAACAGAAAGCAGTTATTTTAAATTGTAATAATATTTCACAATATTACAGATTTTACTGTATTTTTGATCAAATAAATGCAGTCTTGGTGAACAGAAGAGACTTCTTTCAAAAACATTCAAAAATCGTACTAACTCCAACCAATAATGTACTTTCTTCCGCTTAACACAAAAGAAGATACTTTGAAAAATGTTTCAAATGTTTTTATCCATACAATGAATAATATCAAAAATATCTTCCTTTCTTAGAGGGAATAAAGAGGTTTAAAATAACATGAGGATGAGTAATTTTACTTTTTTAAAACCATCCCTTTAAATTCTTATGTGATGGCTCTATTTCTTCAATTTCTGATGTTTTGTTCTCTCTGTATGAACTCGGTGCTCACTAATGGCCCTGTCTATCTCCCCCAACCTAAAAGACCTTACACTGAGCTGTCATTATATAAATCATGGGGTTGAACACAGGCTGAATAATAGCGGGGTCAGAGGTCGCCCGCTTCCTTCCTACAATGATCCTTTTTTAATCTGCATTTTATTCCCTCCGTTTTACGCTACCAGGGGTTCGTTTTGTCACTCTAAACCTCGAAAATTCAATTTCCGTCCATGGACTCTATGTCTGATTGTAATCACTTACTCAATTGAATGTGTACACCATTCTCTGTAGAGTTTAGATGCATATCTGTATGTAAACGGCTGAGGAAGCACTACAGCACAATGCAGCATTGATTCAGACATGTTGGACCATGTGGTATAGAGAAGAAGCAATCAGTGTAATGAACTCCTGCACAGTCATTCATTTTAAACCAATTCTAGTAAGTGTGTCTGTGCTGGTAGGTTTCACTAACCTCACATGACCACTTAAAAGATGGGCAGATTAGACATCAAATATGCAAAATATTATCAGACACTGCAACAGGATGTCACACTCCAGGGCTTCTGTTTTATGTAATATAAATAATCAAGAAAAGCCTCTGGAAAAAAATGAGTATTAGTACAGTTGAAGTGCGATATACGTTGATTCAGTGAATCTTGTTTTTGAACAAATTGGTTGAGTGAATGATATCATGACTCATTCATAAAAAGGTTCATTTGTTTAATTCCTGAATAGATCAGTGTTTTTTAACAAATCTGTTAAGTGAATGATTTAGTGAATCTATGATGTATACAGTTATTGTTGCAATCCTGAATAAATCAATATTTTTGAAAAATAAGTGTATGTTTGTTGAGTCTCTCTTAAATTCAGTCACTTCACTGATTCATTTATAAATACTCACTTGTGTTGTTCCTGAATGAATTCATTTTTTTAAATAAATCAGATCAATTAAATTATTTAATAACTCTCAAATAAAGACAATCACTTGTTCAATTCCTGAATGAATCCACTGAGTGAAAGATTTAATGGTTTTGCTCCCGAATGAATCAGTGTTTTAAATGAATTGGTTAAGTGAATGATTCAATGATTCACTCTTAAAGACAATCACTTGTTTTCTGACTGAATAAATCAGTGTATGTCAATGAATTGGTTGAATGACTAATTTAATAACTTGCTCATAAAGACACTCCCTTGTTTCATTCCTTAATTAGTGTTTATGAATGAATCAGATGAGTCGATGATTCAGTGACTCACTCAATGACAGTCACTTGTTTTATGACTGATTAAATCAGTGTTTGTAAATTAATTGGTTGAATGAATGATTCAATAACTCACTCATAATGTCATTCCCTTGTTTTGTTTCTTAAAGGGATAGTTCACCCAAGAATGAAAATTTGATGTTTATCTGCTTACCCCCAGGGCATCCAAGATGTAGGTGACTTTATTTCTTCAGTAGAACACAAAACATGCTCTGGCATAGTAGATGCATGCGCGGAAGCGATCTAAACAATGAGTGAGGTATACGCGCGACAGATCGCTACGCCAGAGCATGTTGACGCGTCACGCACCGGCTGTTGTGAATACGCTCAGGACAGTTGGACATTGCGGTGGATCAGAGGTAAAAAATGATATAAATACTGTTCAGTTTCTTGCACAGACCGATCGTTTCGTGTCTTAAGACCTCAATGTATCGTCACGAGCTGCAGGGTTTAATTTGGTTTTGTCTGTATGGTTTTTTTTGACTCTCAAAGCCGTGGGTCCCATTGACTGTCATTATGTGACTGGCAGACTGCAACAGTTTGAGTTAAAAATCTTTGTTTGTGTTCTACTGAAGAAACAAAGTCACCTACATCTTGGATGCCCTGGGAGTAAGCAGATAAACATCAAATTTTCATTCTTGGGTGAACTATCCCTTTAATTAGTGTTTATGAACAAATCGGTTGCTTCAACGATTCAGTGACTCCCTCATAATGACAATCACAAATGAACTGGTTGAATGAATGATTCAATAACTCACTCATAAAGACAGTCACTTGTTTCATTCCTGAATGATTCTGTGTTTATGAACAAATAAGTTAATCAGGGACTGAGATGAAGTAAGAGGACCAACTTGTATAATAAATAATGAATTCAATATTGTAAAATTCAATATTACATGCATTTTCTGTTCCACATGAATGGAAATGAAATCTCACAAACCAATTGCACTAATGCATGACTTCATTCAGGCATAGTACATTGAAATTATGACATCTGATTTGATTTTTGCAAGACTCTGACATGACCGTGCATCCAGTCAGCATCAGCATTGATAGTGAATGATGAGATATCTACTGCTTTAATGGAGGTGCCTGCTAATGCATTTTCTAATAAAGACGTGTATTATTACAGCCACAGGCTTTGAGAGAGCTCTGATCTGAATCTGATACCCGGCCGCAGACCTGCCAAACTATCAAACATGAATCACATCATACTTTCACCTTCCCATCAATCTCCCAGACTCCCGGCGCCTCCTCCCTGGCTTCACCCCAGGTGTCCAGCTTACTTTTTATGTTAGACTACTCTGATTTACTGATCTAAACATCTGTCTAGATCCGTTTTTCACTTCAAATATGCAAAGAAATGCCTGAATTCTTCATGCAAGTGGGCTCACAAACAGTTTGGGGTTGTGAAAGCTGTCCTCGGTTCAAAAAGATTGATATCTAGATACTGAAAATAAAAGTTTTCTGTAAAAAGCACCTTTCAAAGTCATTCTCCAATCGAAAGCCTTTGCCTGTTGGGCATGAAAACCATTAGCTTTTTTTTATCAGCAGTCAGGCGTGTGTAAATGTCAGATTTGCTGTATGCCATTAAGTGCTGCATGTTTTGCGCTGTAGAAAGGTCACTGGAACCTTGTGGGAAATGCAGACTGCAACACTTGCTTTTAAACATGGTGAAGTGCTGCTTGTTGGGGATTTGAGAGATTTGCATTGGATTGTGGGTAGTTAGTGCTCTGAATGTGTACAAATGTGTATATTACAGTCCTATATCTGTTAGTATTTAAATCAAATTGGCATGTTTTCAGTTTCCTCTGGTTATGTCAAGGTATTTTCCATCTCTAAATCTCATATTTGGTTTTTCTGAGCTCGTCTGATTGAGTGGGAATTGCTTAAGGGGAGTCGACGTGTCCTTCAACAAAAGCTGCTGTCCTTGACACACACACACACACACACACACACACACACACACACACTTCACTCAAGCACATTCTCTTTGCTGACTGGGCATTACTGAGATCATGCCCAGCCCATTCAGCCCACTTGGGAATCAATTGATTTAATTCACATAGTGCTGCATGCCGTATCCAGGGCAAACAATGGAATGTAGATGGATTTAAGCAGTGATAATGACATTTTAGAGTATTAGATATGAATTAGGATCAGTCATTGAAGCTCATATGTTCATGATCACATCTAATAAACGTGATTTCACCAAACAAACAGGATTATCAGCACTGCGATGTAAAATTTTTGGAGACAGGTCTTAGCCCAGCTAAAATGAATTTTATATTAATACACTGTATATAACTTGTGGAAGAAGAATACATTCATTGTAGAATACAGTATCAAACCAAGTGACATATTCTAGATGTCAAATGCTAGTGGAAAAATATAATATAATATAATATACTTATGTAATACAGTTAAATATATTATATATTTTAATTAAAGTGCATTTATATATCTTTACATTTAAATTTCATATACATTTTATATATTAAAAGACATGTTATTGGAATAGAATAGAGTAGAATATAATAATACTTATGTAATATAGTTATATATATATTATATATTTTATTTGAAGTACATTAATATATTTTTACCTTTAAATTTTTAATATATTTTATATATTACATCATAGCATCTTAATGCATAATTTATAGATTATAATTTAAATATAGTTATATTTTATTTATTATAATAAAATATGTTATTTTAACATATAATATAATGACACATGCATGTATATATCATGCATATATTTAAGAAATATTTACGTGTGTGTGTGATATATATATAAAATTAAGACAATAAGCTAAATTAGTTATATAATGTACTGTAGTTTTATTTTATATATTGTAATAAAAATAAAAATTACAAAAAATTATTACAATAAAGTAATATATAAGAATATAATTATATATTTTTACGTTTAAAATTTTTAGATATTATATCCATATCTTAATCCGTAATATATAAATTACATATATACACACATTTGATATTTTCTAAGAGGAGATGAACTTTACTAGCAGTATAAATGAAAGAAGTTGATCTCTGCTTCCTGTTGAAGGAAGAGGATGTGGATCTGACCGATGCATTAAAAATTCATCTGGCTTTCAGACTGACTTTTACACACACACACACACACACACACACACACAGAGAAAAGAAAACACATGCTGGTGTTTGGCTGTTTCAGACACTCATCTGAATCGCCTGGCAGGGGGTGTGATTCTTTATATTGAACATTAATATGAATGAGACACTTTGGAACAGATTGCTTTTTCTCGGAGTCTCATTTCCGTGTGCTCGCATGGACATTGATGGGACTTTTATTTATGCAGGCAAATAAATGTGTATATTTGTTGTTTCTATTTGTTTTTGCCTTGCATGTAATGATAGTGTATGTGCGTCAAGTTTTGTGAGGTGGAACAATGAAATTTCAACCTGTTCCTCACACAAAGCTATCATATGACTGCAGTAGGATATAGTCAGATGGAATTTTTATGATACTGTTCCTTTAAGAAACTCAAAAACAGCAGGTGTATAAATCCATCCTTTCATTTCTCTTCACACACACTCGTCTTTGTGTCATACACACACACACACACACACCATCACCCGTACCTCCATTAACACATCCAGCCGTCTGTCACTAGGAGGGCGAGAGTCGACAGGAAGAGTGTGAGAGAGAAAAATTGCTGGGCGTTTTAAAATACAAAAGGTCTTCCAGTCCAGACTGAAAAAGAGTGAGTGAATGGTGAATGAAACCCAATTCAACTGATTCATTTGTAGAAGTTTATGTTATTTATAGGGCCCTGTGATTTCTGTGATACCGAAAATGCAGATAGAATCACAAAATCCAGTCATAAACATAAACACCTGAACTTCATTTCCAGAGCTGCTCTGAGAGTCACTTCACCAGCATTTCACTGTTTCATTTGAGAAAACTATCCTCAGATACACACTGATACACTCTTCACAACTACCCATCAAAATAAAAGTTTGGTTTAACTTGAAGAAATTATGACAGAAATATATACTCTTGTATTGTACAATAAAAATAATAATACATTTTGTTAGATTTAATAGCAGAATAGACAACAGAATCCAGAACAGACAACACAGAATTTCTGAAAATAAATAAATAAATGAAATCTATTTCATATGACACTATTATTTTTAAAACTTTAATAAATTATTAAATTGTTAAAGTTTTATGAATTTAGCTGATTACACATCCTTTCTGTTTTTAAATAAACCATTAATTTTTACTTCACAGGGCCTTATATTACTTTAGAGGATTTTGAATTTGCATTTGCATATTCAACAGACTTAGGGTTACTTGTTTACTTGAAGACGTTAGCCAATCTTAACAGAGGTTATTTCCATATGTATCTCTTAAAGGCACAGCATCAAAAGCTGGTTTAAATCTGAGGAAAATAGTCATGTAAAGCTAAATTAGGATGAGAAACATTGACCACAGTTATTCAAATTCAAATAAAATAAACATTTTAAAATCTTAAAAGGTCTAGTGTGACATTTTCTGGCTCGACCAATGAACATGAATTTTGGGCGGGACTATAAGTTTGTTCAACCAATGACAGACAGGGAAACCTGTTTGGAAACAACATTATTTTTCCAAACATTTCCAGCATTATTTTTCCAAATAGCTTTTAGCTTAATTTAGATTGTACTGTGTTACGTTCTCTTTATACATGTTTTAAAAGCTATTGAATTATTAAATCAAAGAATGTCATATATTTTAAAAACAGGAAAAAATGAGCCAAAACGGATGCGGGAAAGGACACAGATGAAGTGAAGGAGACAGAGAGAGCGTGTCGGTGAAGAAGACTCTGGAGACGTCGCCTCGTTCTGAGGGTAATTGAGCTCCGTGTGGCGGCAGACTCAGTCCTGTCAGTCTTCTGAAGCCCAATTTGCTGTGTTTAGTAGGTTGTGTGCTGAATACTGATGCAGGGATAAAAAAGACAGTGCCGAGCGTTCGGCTCACTGCAATCACCGGCCAATCTGGAGTCACAGGCCTCTCACCTGTCTGTCAGTCTCTCTCACATCTTCGTCCCGATCCACCCCGGACTGATGGAAACGGGTCAGATCTGCTGGTCTGCTGGTCTGAATGTGAAATGAAAGCTTTCTGAACCGCTGGATGCAGTCTCTTCATCTCTTTCAGAGCACATGGCTGCAAGGACAGGGTGAATAATTCATCAGGAATTAAAGCAGTCGCTTTAGAGGAGTAATATTTACTTTATTAGATCTTGCTTATGATGTTTAATATTTTAAGCCTTAGAGGAAAGTCTGAGGTCTAAAATGCACCCAAATACTTGCTCAGACTTCCACAAATTGACATGTAATTATTTTTATTAATTAAAAAGAAATAAAGCACATTGCCTATGAATAGAATAAGGCTCATCTTTGGATTAGTTTTGTTGCATTTGGTCTATTGTTTTCTTCATCTGACTGGCAGCAGATTTCACGCGGTCGAGTGTTTGTGTGTTTGAGGAATTCTCCACAGCGCTCTTGATGGGCTTTGGCCTGCCGTGTTGCCATAGCAATACGAGTTAGAGGGACCAATCATTTTGATTAATTCATTATTTTAAAAAATGGAAGTTGTTTAAAAATATGAAAAATCTTAACAATAGCAATTATTGCCTCGAAAATTATGTTTTTCTTTCCCCAAAACAAAGCCGTTTTGGTTGTAAACTAATTGCATATTGTCTCAGCGTGGCTGTTTGCCGCAGTATTGCTTTTTGTCTCATGAGAGTGATGTGTCTCTAGCACTGATAAACACACTTATTTGGACGTGATTGACACGCACACACACACACACACACTTACACACTCACACTCACATAGCCTTAAGGTAAAACCCTTGATTGTATTATATTTAATGTCAGCATTTATTGAATTTTTAATATATATATATATATATATATATATATATATATTAAATTT
>JAFVLL020036691.1:0-51009 GCA_021397915.2 Tor tambroides | reverse complement strand
TCAGGCAAGCAGTGTTAGTGAGAGATCAGCAGGTGGAAAAGGGGCTGACATGGTTTGACTTCAAGATCTGAATAAAAGTCAGATCTACCTTTAAAAAAATTTTCAGGTGTACATGGGAAATAGAAAAGAGATGAACCCTCAGCTAAACCCTCAGTGACTGTAATTGATATGAAAACAACAAACATCTACCTCAGCATGAGTGTCAGGAAAGGCTTATGGTGAAACAGCAAGAATTTTGGGGGGTTTTAAAAACAAATATAAAGCACAAGCGCTCCCAGTTGCCCTCTGGAACATTTTTAAATGTATTTTTATATTTATAATGGTAAAAGTAAAATCACATTTTTGTACTTACAATGTTTATTATTTATAGTGTAAATTGTTTCGTAGGGTTTTTCCAAAACCATTTTTCAAATTAAATGGGCTATATTTTCACTACTATTTATATTCCAAGTTCGCAAGCTGCGAGTTTGAGTATTATAGGTTTTCACTGCCACAAATGTTGATTTATTAAAAGAAAACCATGTTTAATAGAATATAAATCCTCGAAAACTATTGTCTAATTATATAGTACATGCACTACAACAAAAACACACACCTTATACCAGAGGATGTCTGGGACGGGCTTTCCTTCAACCACCACCGCAAAACGAGGAGTCTCACCTACATTCACATCCAGGTCTTCCATGATGGTCTCAAAAGTTGGCGCCACTAGAGACAGAGAAATCAATGAGACTCAGATTATGCGCAATAATAACAGAAACACATACAGTTTGTATTCTGTACACAGCAACATACCTGCCATTTCCAGGGTTAGGGTGCAGGTGTCGCTGCCATACTTGTTGCTGGCGATGCACGTGAGCTGACCAACATCACTGCTCTTTACCTTGCACAGCTTCAGCGTATGCTGGTCATCATCAGGCATGCTCAACTCAAACAGACCCGGTCTGTTAGACAATGTCACTGCCCCTCTGAATATATAAAGGCAGAATAACTACTAGTTTTCTTTTGGTCAACTACATTCATGTCCTTGCAAAAGCAAAAGTATGGTGTTAATATTTTAGGTTATATGACTATACAATTTAATAGATGCAAGAAACAAAAGACCGAACGGAATTCAGTATGCAAATAGGTATAACTCTGAGAAAACTGTTCAGGCATTCTGAACAAACCCTAACAAAAATATTTGAGGAATACTAACACAGTGCTGTCTTAAATTATAGCAACAAAGAATTATTAGCATAGGAAAAACTTGCACTGCACGTCTAATCAAAGTTATCCTTGGAATCATGATTTGAAAAGGACAGAAGGCATGAAACAATGACTTATTTTTTTCTGTTCAAGACACAAAGCTATTGTATGGATACAGAAAACCTACAGCAATGCAAACAAGTCATATGCACTACTATAATTATACTTTTTGTGTATTTTGAGGCTTGCAATTATAAACTCCCACTTTTCATGTATGTAAAAAAGCAGCTCGGACATTCTTATAAATATCTCCTTTTGTATTAGATTTAAGAAACAACATGAAGAAGTGTAAATGAGTAAATGATGACCAAATTTTCATTTTTGAGCACTTTTATCATTTAAATTTTGAATAATTACTAGGCATAACACAAAAGCATAAGATCTGTAATTGATTTAAAACAATCAAAATGCATTTCCAGAAATGCCAGTCATTTTCTAAATTCACTCATAAATATCTGAAAATGTATAAAGTTAAAAAATATGAATATTAATAGCTTTTGAGGAATATTAATAGAGTGCTATATTAATCATAGCTACACACAATTATTAACACGGGAACAATTGCACTGAATGTCTATATGCAAAAAAGTAGCTATCCTTTGTATCATGATTTGAAAGGACTTTTATTTAATAATCATATGGACAAATATTACAGTGCTTTTTCATCTTAAAGCTTGCAAGTATGTATTCCTAACCACTATTATAGTATATAAAAGATTAGCTCAGACAATCTGCTAAACATCTTTTTTTGTGTGTTTGACAGAAGAAACAACATGAGAATGAGTAAATGATGAGAGTATTATAATTTGAGCCATTTATCCCTTTAAGTATTGTATCAACAGTTTCATAAGTTATGAATAATTATTAAGCATAGCAAATACGCAGCCATTCCAAAATGATTCAGTGCAATCAAAATGCAAAATACCTCTTCCATGTGACCGATGCATTGACGTGGTTGAGAGTGACTGTGATGCTTAAGGGCTGCTTCTCCACCATATACACAATGTCCGGCTTGTCAATGATTACAGGAGCCTCCTGGAGGTACGGACCTGCAGACGGAGAGATAAAAGCCAGTCTCTTGCAGTAACTCATACATCTCATTGACCTGTCTGACTGTGGCTGTCCTTGTCTGCTGAGGCATACCTCTATCTAGCAGCTGCACTGGCTCGGTGGCAGGCGATGGCTTGCTAAAGGCCTTGCTGGTGATTGATAGCACCCTGAAGGCATAGCGGACACCTTTAGACAGATTGGTAATGGTATAGTTGGTCTGTTTCAGGCAAGAGGCGATGATGGTCCACTGGATCGACCCTAGAGCTTGCTGCTGAACAGCATACATCAGGGAGCTAGGATCTGGAAATAAAAATCAAAATCTTTTTGCGTTAAGTTTGAAAGCCAAAACCAAAAAAGGAATTCTGATTACTTCCGATATATTTTTTAAATACACTGCAAAGAGAGGAAACAGCGCTTGACAATATGGAACAAAGACACTCAAATTTTATGGCTTAGGCAGTCAATTCAGCAGTGAATCTGTGATTGTTTCCAACAACATCAACAAGACACAGAATATCTGTTGGAAAGCAATAAATAAAATGTTACGGTACCACAGTGCCTGTAAACTATATTTAGCTGGTGGCCATACTTGGAAATGTGTTAAAGAAATAAGAGGAGGTCAGGTTAATCATCTGTGATGTTCTCCAACTAGTGTCACTACACTGTTGCTCTATCAATATTTACTGTATGCTGAGAGAGTACATTTAGTATAAAGAGAGGATGCCAATAGAGTGACTCTTGGAAATAAAGATCATAAATGAGACCTCTTTAATGAAAGAGTTCACCAAAAAATTACAATTGTGTAATTTATCATCATATATTTGTTAAATTCAATAACTTTTGTTACACAAAGCTGTCATATGGCTTTAGAAGACTTAAAATATAGTGCAAAAGTTTCATATTTATTATGATTCTACGGTGCTTTTGAATCATTTTTGAAGCTTGAAAGCATCAGTTTCTATTCGTTGAAATGACATGAAAGACAACTAATCCTTTGCTATCTCTATTTCTCCAAGACCACAATAAGACTGAGAAGAGAGCCACTAGTCACAAAACAGAAAGTCCTGTCCCAAACTCACACTATTGGTTGAACCTAATCAAGTTGCACTTCTGGTGCAATTAGTGGTGCAGAAATGACACACTTCAATTTTAAGAGCCTTGCTTCTCTGGTTTTGCACTTAAAACTCCTCAATAATTTCAAATTTTGAGTTTCAAAAATGTCAACATTTGTGTCTATTTTCATTTCCCCTAAAGTATTCTAGGGAAGCATCTGAGAAACAATGGATATTTAAATGAGACCTAACTGGGAACTCCATTCAGAATAGCTCTATTATCCTACAGCTATGAAAGAGCAACCACTGACCAATTAAAATGTTCCTTTGGGGAACTTTAAACCTTTAAATGAGAAATGCTACAGTACAAGAATATATACATAAATAACATGCATAATTATACCAATGGACGGATCCAGTCTTCTGGGTTTCTTCCAGCTTAGCGTGATAGTCTTGCCAGTGATGGACTCAATGACTGGGGCCCCATCTGGCGGGTCAGGAAGGATGTCTAAAACAGCAAAAGTGTCAGTCAGAATATTTATTTGGTGCCAGAGGAGTCTCTCGCTATTTTTCACACACGTACACATATGCTTCAGCCTTAAAATAAATTGTATTTTTGCTTTGAACAGTCTGGGATGTGAAAAAAACAAAACAGAAATAAGCTGTGTTAAATGACGCTGATCGGGCTGCTAACTTGGGAGTGTCTAACTAATCCTTTGGAGTAACTCACGTCAGCAGTAGGCACTGCAAACTCAAAGAAAAATATTTTTAAAACACCATTTGACCGATTAATTTTGGGCAATTACCAGGCAAGGATTTTAAAAATAATTAATTAATAAAGAGAGTAGAGCTGAACAAAAAAAAAAATTCCCAACAGAAATCTATAAATATATATTAATTTTATAAATATAAGAATTTATATAAAATGTATTTATTATTTTATATTAATTAATATATACCTATCCAATCCTGAAAAATCACATCTATTTTTGGGTTTTTACTCAGGGAACTTGTGTAATATGCATGTTCATTGTGTCAATATTGTGGTTACCGATCTTTGAAATCATGTTCATACTGTGGCCAAAATATTATCATAATAAATAATAATATGATATATGAAACATTTGCATAAAAAGCTTTTTTTAACTTACTGATGAGCTTTTTAAGTCCTTTTTAAGATGCACTTTTTCTAATGTATTCAAGTTGTCAAACATAGCTAGCAGAAGCCACTGATATATTAAACTCACCTGTCACATAAAGATGGGCATAGCAGGTGGCCTTGCCCACCTTATTGGATATGACACACTTGTAAACTCCTCCGTGGGCATGACAAACAGAGCGGACCACCAGGCTGTGAACATCTCTGACTAAAGAAGAGACAACATAGAGAACAAACACTTCATATTCCTGCTATTCCCGCCACTCACACTATCATTGCCTTCCGGAACAGCTTAGCAGACTGTAAGAGAACTGAATTATATTATCAACTAACTTACACTGTGTCATTTTTCTGTCCTCTGTGCTGTCAATCCTCTTGCCGTTGTGAAACCAGATTATGGCTGGATACGGTAGGCCAGCCACTTTGCACCTGAGCACAGCCTCTCTGCCCTCAACTACATCCAGATCGTAGAGCGGCTTGACAAAGTCAGGCATGGTGAAACGTTCCACCTCATTCTCAGGCACCTCAGGTTCCTCGGGAATGGAGGGCATTTTTTCCAGCTTCGCTCTAGTACAGATAAACCAAAACCATCAAGATGTTACGTTTTTATGCAAAAATGTTTCCATTAAAGAACGGTTTTGTGATTTTAGTCCTTTGATGAAAACTGTCATCTTAAACATGTCAAAATGCTGTTTTTGTCCATGCACAAAATTATCGTATCCATTCAAAAGATTTGGAATATGGTGCACATGTCATATGGATAACATTATGGTGTTTTTGGAACTAAAAAGTCACACTGATCTATCCTTATATGGAAAAAAATTATGTAATGATTCTTAAATATTTCTCCTTTTGTGTTCCATGGACAAAACAACACCATACTTATGGAAGCTTATTTCTGTTATAAAATAAAATAAAGTAAAATAAAATAATAAAATAAAGGCAAAATAAAGGCAATTGTGGCTTTTTAATCTCACAATTCTGACTTTTTCCCCCTCACAATTCTGAGTTTATATTTCACAATTCAATTTTTTTTCTAAATTGTTAGATATAAATCCACAATTGTGAGAAAATTCTGAGATAAAAAGTCACAATTAACTTTTTAATTTTATATTTCTTATTCCTTCATGCGACTTCTCACAATTCTGATGTTTTTCTTGCAATTGCAAGTTTATATCTCAAAATTAAAGGCCATTGCACACTGAGTCCAAAATTTTCGTCCGAAATTTTTCCGAAAACGTTGAAAAATAAATACGACCTCATGTTGTGTCAATCACGTTTACACACTGCCTCCGAAACTTTCATCCGTCATAAAAAATTTGGATCAGGTTTCGCATGCGAAAATTTCGGACTCAGCGTGCAATGACCTTAAGACTTTTCTTCTCAGAATTATGAGTTCTCACAATTCAGACTTTTTTCTCAGAATTGTAAAAAAAAAAAAAAAAAAGTCTCAATAACCTTTTCATTTTTTTATTTCTTATTCCTTGTGGTGACTTTTCACAATTTTAGACTTTTTCCTGGAAATTACTAGTTTATATCTCACAATTCAGACTTTTTTCTCAGAATTGTTTCTCAGAATTGCGCAATTCTGAGTTTATATCTCGCAAAAGAAGAAGAACTTTCATTTTTGGGTGAACTAAACCTTTTAAACAAGTTCTGAGTGAATAATTAATCAAAAGGTCATACATTTGAGAGGAAATTGCCGGTCTGGGCTCCTGCACATACAGCTCCGCTGCGCACTCGGCCTCCCCGTGTGAGTTCCGCGCTACTACTGTATAGAGACCCTCATCTTCATTACTAACATGAGAGATGAATAATGAGTGCCGTCCTCCTTCTTTCAAGATCCGAATGTCTTCGCTTTCCTCCAGCGGATGATCTGTTGAAGACACGACACACAAATGACTCAACCATCTTAATGTTATTTTACAGGATAAATAGAATTAGACTCATACCAAAGTGGCTCCAGATGACCCGAGGAGGTGGCGTCCCGCTGACCTTGCAGTCAAATCGAGCATTACGACCCTCGATAACTTCTAGTACATCCAGCTTACGGGTGAAGAGGGGCTCTATGGATGCTACGACCTTTAGCTTGGCACTAGAGGTCAGCTCCTCTATAAATCATATGACATGTGAAGTGAAATAGTCTAATAAGGGTCTTGCAATATGCGCTGATCACGTCATGAAACCTTTGGCAAAAAGGGTCATACTCATAACCTTAGCAACATGTTTATTTATTGGCATTAAATTGGACTGTTTCTTTTGTTGCTAGTGCATGTTTAAAGGGATAGTTCACTCAAAAATTCGAACTCGGTCAGTATTTACTTGCCTTCATATCCTTCCAAACCTGTATGACTTTCTTTATTCTATGGAACACAAAAGAAGATATTTGAAAAATGTGTGTTTTGTCCATGCATTCTTGTTTTGGACTGCCTTACCAATATGGGGGAAAAAAACATTTGTTAAAATATCTTCTTTTGTGTTCAGCAAAAGAAAGTCAGTGATACTGGTTTTAAACAACATGAGCGTGAGGGTGAACTATCCCTTTAAGATTTCTGAGCACAACAATCTACTCTGATATATATGCTTGTCAAACTGTATAGGCCAGGCTGAAATAATCATGATGATTGTTAAAAATAAACTTCAGTTGCTTATTTCCAATGTTAGGATAAATCAAAAAGAATATGCAGAGTTTCAGGTGCTACACCAAGCCAAGAAAATGTAATTCCTCATGATACAGTATTAGTCATTTAATGCAATGAGACTTGTAGAACAATGATGTGTTGGTGTATAAAACAAACCGTGTGGACCAATACCAAAGCTGCTCACCTTTAGCTGTGCTCAGTTTGCAGGTGTACGTTCCACTGTCATCCTCATGTACAGAGTTAAGCAGCAGCCTGCACCTTTTTCCATCAAAGTGCATCTTACAGTTCAGCAGAGCTGGTTGGATGAGTTTCCCATCTGACAGCCAATCAACATCTGTGTCCTGCGGGCCGATCACATGACACTCGAACAAGGCAGTCTCCCCTGCCTTCACCATCACGTCCCTCACTGGCCGAATGATGGCCAGGCCTGGCTCTATTGGACGAGCTGGAAGAAAAACGATAAGGAAGAAAAACAAACCATATAAGGAAATCCAGAGCTTAAGTTTAAAGCACACAAGAGTCTTTGCATGTGTTTAATCTGCTGCAGATATAGGAGACATTGTCTGCTAATAGCATGTGTTGTACAGCAAAGCAGATATATTAGAAGAATATGCTAATACGCTGTCTGTCAGCATAATCCGCTCATGGCTCAGTACGGATCAGCTCAAAATTATACCCAGAATTCCAAACTGCCTGATCTGAGACTCTGCATTTTGGCTCTTTCAGACTTAAACTGATCTTAAAATGCAAGGCTAAACTTATGCATATTATACCAAGGGTGCATTTATTTGATTAAAAAGTAAAAAAATATATATATGTGTTTTGAACAATTTTTAATAACTGTATTTGAATACATTTTAAAATGTAATTTCTTCCTGTGATGGCAAAGCTGAATTTTTAGCAGTCATGACTCCAGTCTTCAGTGTCACGTGATCCCACAGAAATCATTCTAACATGCTGATTTGGTGCTAATGAAAGTATTAATATCTTTCCTTCAAAAAACAAAACAAAAAAATCTTACTGACCCCAAACGTTTGAACGGTAGTGTATATATTAAATATACTTTAATATTATATAAATTATATTTTAAGAAAACACTGATACTGACTGACTAAATTAACTGCAAAACCTGTTAATCATTCAACACTCCTAAAATATGTATTAAAATCCTGTATTTAGTTAATAGAAATTATTGAGAGAAAATTGTACAACTACTGGAAAAAAAAATCACATTATATTAAACCAAGGTATGACAATTTCTTCTGCATTCATATAAAAACCACTCACATTATGCATTCAAACACATTCATTGACTTACATTGAAAAACTGAAATCAGCTGCTGCATCGAGCATTTGAAAAATCCTATTTATTAAATATTCAAAAGGTGATAAGCAGTGTTGAGGAAGCTACAAACCGCTCATATAATGTAAAGTACTTCAACTACAGTGATTGTCAGGGTAATGAACCTATGAATGGCTTAGTTGTATCTGTATATTAAGCTGAGCAAGAAGAAAGTATATTAACAATGAAAAAAAAGGAAAGAACTGTCTACATAATTTATCATGCTTGTGATTCCTTAAGGCATACAGACCATGCAACACTAGCTGAAGCCCCTACCTTTCACCTCCAGTTTACCCTCACACTGTTTAGTCCCATACTCGTTGATGATCTTGCAGGTGTAAACACCAGAGTCTGACTTCTGTGCCGATTTAATTATCATCTCAAAGTTGCCCTCCTCTGTCTCATGGACTATATGCCGTGCACCTGTTTTAATGGTCACTCTGTCTCTCAGCCTGATACAAAGGAAAATAAAAGTTTAGTTATGAAAATACTTCAAAATGAACAAACAGTCCATACTGTTTAAAACTATATTATGAATTATCTAGACAAATGTTTTCGATTTGAACGTACCAATAAAGCATGGGTTTAGGCTGTCCACTCACTCGAACAGACATGGTCACCTCTTGACCCTCTATAACTGTTTGGTCTCCAATAACAACCTGTTATGTTGGTAAATGCAGAGGCTCATTATTGTTTTGTAAATAATACAAACCCCTAAAGGGACATGTTGATGGTAAAAAAAAATGAGATGGAAAGAAATATTTTTCAATGCATTTGCATTTTCTTACAAAACTTTGGCATTCCCCGTAAATATTTCTTTGCAAAATATGCAACTTTTCTGTTCCCCCAAAAAACTTTGCATTTGATTAATAAATATTTGTGATGAAAATAAAATTAAGTTCAAGGATGAGAGCGAATGCAACGTTTCTTTTCTCTTTTTTTTGCGAGAGAACCCAAGATCAATTTTTCTCCCATCTTATGTTTTTTCATGGCCATTTTTACGTGCACAAAATTTTTCAAAAATTTAATCAGCATCTTAATGTTTCCAGAAAAAGAATAGGAATGGTCATGTTTTAGATTATTTGGATTATATCTTCACATGGATATTGCAATCACTGCTGAGCATCTAAAGATCTTTTATGGAATAGAAAGTGGATCTTCCTTATTTGGAAAATAATGTGTATGTATAAGTGCTCGATGTATTCTTAAAGAATATTTTGGTATTCTCTGATACCTGAAAGGATGGAGGCTCCTTGAATCGAGTATCCACGATCTTCCTCGGCTCAGGTCCCCTGTAAGAGGAGAAATCCATCCCCTCCTCAAGAGGACTGAGGTACTCCTCATCAGATGTGATGGGACTGCTGACGTCCATGGGTACACCAAGGTTCCCACGCTGGTCCTGACTGGGCTCTGTGAGAAATACCAATGGGATTGGAGTGGATTTTACAAGCAATACTTATAGATTTGCATGTTTACATCTCTACATTTGGGCAACCTTTAACAAGTATAGTCAACATTCATCTCAATAAAAACATCTGCAGAAGAATATGATTTTTTGGTTCGAAAACAACATCATCACGGATGTAAAATTCACAGAGAATTACTTTTTGATTTGCCCCTGACAGAGAAATGGATTAGAAAGGTGAAGGATGAAAGACATAGCCTGAATACAAATACAAATAGCCTGTAATCCCAAATCCAATCTCAGAAAAGTCCAGTGACAATGTGAATGCCAGTGCTGGGACAGATTGCTTTCAAAAAGCATCACAAAAACAGAGGATGAAGAAGATTTACTCAGAAGAGTGTCTAACAACAAATTTGTTATGCTATGTAGGAAATTTTTCCTAAAAGAATTTTCAAGTGGCATTCATATAATCAGAAGACAAGGAATGTGATTTTAGCTGGGCATTACATTATATCTTATATCTAAATCAGATACTGGAAAAACACCTGAAACAAAATATGCTAGTGTATACCTAAGAGTTTACAAAATTAAGTTGCAGTAGATGAACACATTCATTATCTTCCATCTGAACTGGCTTAAATATTGACAACTTACCTTGGTCGTCAACTTATATTAAGTATATTAAGTAGCATGTAGGTTCATGGCTGTGATGTAAACTAAAAGCTATTGGCTATTTGAGCCTGTAACACTTCTGTAGGTCCTGCTTCAACAAACAGGAAAGAAAACAGCGCTGGTCAAGCCATTTCATAGTGTCTTTAAGATGCATCCATTCAATGTAAATGGACATACAGAAATAAGCTACAGAACTGAGAGTCATTCCTTAAGTGAGGTACATGTGTAAACATATGAAACCATTTGCCGTGAGAGGCCTGAAGCCACGGCATGCGGTGAGACTCAGTGATGCATGTACCAGGAGAAAAAAATAGACAGTGTCTCTTCTTACAAGAGCTTAGAGCATATATATTACTGTGAACCCGTGTATGATTCTAATTTCAAAGCAGTAACATATTTAAGAACACCAAGCGGCTCAAAGGCAGTGATTACTTTCACTTTTTGCTAAAGAAAAAAAAAAGAATTCAACTTTTAAAACAAACAAAGCATCCAAATGTAGCTTAACAAAAAACAGGAAAATAAAACCTTGGTCAAGTTCTGTAATATTGTACCATTCTTGGGAAACCCACCATGCAAATTCTTTAACACAAACCTACCTGGCCCTGTTCCTTCAGCCAGACCATGGCCATGTACAAAGTCGACACCGAGGGCACCAGCGCATGTTCAGTCCCGACAGTATTTGAGTTAATATGTCAGCACCTTAGTGAATGCCCCCAGACTTCATCTGGTAATCTGGTGCAGACACTAGGTCTTCCGTACCCTCCCTTGCTCTTTCTCTCTTGGCTCGCTCACTTTCAATAAGACACTACCTCTCACATTTACATCAGCACAAACAGATGCAGATGTCCTCCCTTTTTTCCATTCAAGTCAAAGGAACTGCCATAAAATACTTCTCATAGCAACCATCCTATTTATATGCCTCTTACAAACTCTGTCGCTTCTTCTGTAGCTCAGCAAACCTACTATAGTATCATGAACTGTAAAGAAAATGACTTTCATGCAAGTCTTTCATCTGTCTCATTCTCAGGAGCAGCTGTTTAGCTGTTGTGTCACTGTGGAAAATAAAGACCTAGTTGGCAACAACATTTAATGGCAGGTTTTAACAACACACTGTCAATGAAATAACACAAGGATCCACTATATATGAGATTATTAAGAGATCGTTTCATGGAAGAAGGAGAGCTAAAAATACCCCCGGTATTCACCGCCCTAATAAGGCAAAGCTTCTCTTTCTCTTTCTAACCATTAACACAAACGAAGGTGCACTAGGAGAATATTAGAATATATACTCTCAGACATCCCCACCAGACAAAGTCTTATTTTGCATTTTCTTAAATGATTCATGGTAAAACGTGTTAAACAAAACCCAATGCAAAAAATTACCAAGAAAAAATAATAATAATAAAACCTTTATTGTCCACAAAGTAAACATTTGTCTTCAGCTTCACCATATACATAAACAACTATATTTCCATATGCTCATATAAACTAAACTAAAACAGAAATAATAATAATGAATTTAGGTTTAAAAAACTAGTAGATAAAAGCAAATTCATTGCTTTTTTTGTTGACTAAAACGCGTTTTGGCTAACATTTCCAATTTGTCCACATACGTGCTTGCATTTTTTACATTTATTATGAGCCAAAATGCAGTTAAACAATTCATATGTTCAATTTAACCTCTGGGTTGCTATGGTAACTATCCAGACAGAACCATGGTTTGAGAACTAGGGAGGTCTTATAGAGAGAGAAGGAGAAATCAAAGAAGCACAAAGAAAATGTTTGAGGAGGCACTGGAAAACCAAAAAGAGAGAGCACATGTGAGAGCTGGTAGCGAGGGAAAAAAAAGTGTTATGGTTAATTTAATGACTATTTTGCTTTAAGGGTGATTTAAACACCAACACAATGATGCTAACCCCCACCCTGCAGGGCTGGATGTTGACAGTGTGACTCACTGCCTTTGATCCTACTTAGATATCTGAAGGTATTGAAATTCACTCCTCTAAAATCCCATACGTTACCCTTCAAACTCCCACATCCTCAACTCAGGCTGCAAACACAATATGCACATCCTTGCTGCTCAAAAATATATTTACTCAAACCATTTACTTGGAGGCATTTTCTGCATTGTTTAAAACCAAATATCCAGCTTAAGGCAAGTAATGTGTTTAAAATTAGGAAAATTAGGAAACCTAATTCTAACTCTTCTAAAAAATATATTAAGGGTTTTAACATACATACAGAGTGGAAAAACTTCAATTTATTCATTTTCATTGAGAGTTGGAGATTTGCCACTTCACAAGTGACAGCTATCACTGGCGACTGCCACAATCTTGAGCAGAGCTCAGCTTTATGCAAATAAAAAGCGTTCCAGTGTGACGACTAACAATGGGAGTCTGGACAGTGATCCATCAACTTATACAGCAGCTGAGTAGGGATGTCAACCAACCAACAGCAGAACAAATTGCCGTCAGTGTGAATGTCCCCTAAGAAAGGACAAGCTACAGTGTTCACCATAAAACACTCACCTGATTTGATGAAAAGTGTAGCGCTGCTGGACATCTCGCCAACCTCGTTGGTAGCAGTAACTGTGTATGTTCCTGCATCACTTGGCTTTGTCCATTTGATGAGCAAAGAGTGCCTTTCCCCCTCTACCTTCACAACATGAGTTGGGCTGTTCTTGATCTCAATGTTGTCTCTCTTCCATGTAACTGTATATAAATTACAATCTTTATAAAATACATTCCTCCCAATTCTTTGCTGTTACATCCCTCCAGTAGCAAAAAGATTTTTAGGCTTTAAAGTAGAGTCTTATTTCTGAGACACTCTGGAATTACCTTTGGGCTTGAAATGTTTACTCAAGAGAACTCTCTACAAGGGTTGCTGTCTGAAGGCATAGTACTGTATAGCTGACAACTTGTAAGTTATAGCCTTCACAGAGTGCATTTTTGAGTAAATGATTCAGAGTCAACAGGGACTACGCCAAGATTGCATCCCTGTGATGCTCATGTATTACAGTTTCAAGTCAAATAGGCAAGATGCTAAAGGTGCTGTTTGAAGTTATTACCGCATAAATAAAGGACTTACCTTCTGGGTGAGGGGTGCCACTGATGATGCATTTTAAAAGAACCTCTGTTCCAGTAGAGGCCACAGTGTCCTGAAGCGGAAACTCAAACACAGGAGCTTCTAGAGGATCCTCTCCTGCAGACACGTACGAGTCGTCTGAAGATTCTGTAACAGCGTAAGATATTTGTCAGATCCAATAGATGTGATATTCCTCAACTTGAATTGGAAGTGCATTGCAAATCAGGTTTGTCTCTGTATTTGTCAAGTCCAAGGTCAAGGAATTGCATGCCACTGGAAGTGCCTAATCTTACCTAATTCAGGGGACATTGGTCTTTGTTTGCGTCCCCTTCCTCTGCTTCTTTGGGGTTTTTCCTCTTTAGCAGTGCCACTTTTCACAGCCTTATCAGTCTTCTCTGCAGGTGTGTCCATCTCCATTGGCTCCTCTTCAACAATAATTTTTGGTATAGTGAGCTTCGGTGCCGGTGGCAGAGGAGTCACATCCAGCTCCATCTTTTCCTCAGATGAAGAAGATGAGGAAACTCTTGGAGGTTTGGTGGGAGCTTGGACAGGACATTCTTGAATAGCTACCTTTTCTCCTTGCACCAGAGGACTTTCAGGCCTTCTTTCCAGTTTTCTCAGCGTGACCTCTATTGGCGTCTTCCTATGCATGGACTCATCATCTGCTTGTGGTACTTCCTGAACACGGACAACCCTCTTTACTAGTGGACTTGCAGGTCTTGGTTCCACCTTGCGTAATGTCATCTCCAAGACATTTCGGGATGGAGATTCAGCTCTGCCTCGAGAACGCTCTTCAGCCATGGCAGTGATCTCTACAGTTGGAGACCTTCGGGGACTATCTCTGCTTGGACTTGGGCCCCGAAGTCTTGGAGACCTTTGTCCAGGTAAATCAGAGAGTGACATGGCCTCTGGAGGTGATGGTTCTTGTCCAAATGTGCTTACCACCTTGGTGGATGGGACAGACCGATCGCTTTCAATTTTTTCCAGTGGTTGTTGTGCTAGCTGGCCTTTTCGTCTGCGAGACGGTGATTTTGGAGGTGATCGTTCCTTGGCTAGCTCTCTCTCTCTCATCTCTTGCTCTCGCTGAGCACGCTCTCGATCCTGCAGCTTTTGAAGAACCTGAGGTGGGATGGGCTCTAACTTTCTTACAGGCTGCCTGCTCCTGTGAAAAGTAGAGAGCTGCTCTGTTGAGAAGGATTTCTTCATGTGCTGGTTGCAAGCAAGCTTTTGATGCGCTGGAGCTCCTCTGTGAACTTGATCTCAATGTCCTGCACCTTTTGGGAATAGCAGGGTCTGTCCTCCGGAAGCAGCCCGCTGTTTGGGTGTGGTCCTTCTCTGGGCTGCGTCTGCCTTCAGAGCCTCACGAAGGTCTTCTTTGGAGCTCTCCCTCGAGATGCCCAACCGGCTCCCTCCTTCATCAGAGTCAATAGACGAGGCTCTGTTAAATCCAGCCAAGACAAGTCAGATATGCGATCCCTCTGAGTTATCCAGTACTCTAACCTCACGCTCTTCAAAGACACGCACTTTCTCGAAGATCTTGGAGCTAGGTCGTGTCAGTTTTGGTGAGGGCCGAGTATGATTCCTTGCAGGAATGCTACTTCAGCCCGGGAGTTGGGGTCCCGGGAAGTCTGGGAGCACTACTCTGAGACATGCCTGAGGATTTGGGTTGCTTTATCTTCTCCTCAAACTCTCCTGGTACTGTGTCTTGATATTCAGTTGGCACGACAACTTTCTTGCGAGGGGCTAGGGGTGTGGCAGGGGCTGAACCAGAACGGCTGAGCAAAGGAGAGGCAGTAGAGCGGCCAATTTTGGGGGAAGGGGGTAGTAGGACTTGAGGGGGAGATTCCCTCAAAACTTCTGCAGATGGGCTCCTAAAAGAAGGTGTTTGAGGGAAATGTTCTGTTAGAGTATGGGGTTATGCAAGGGGAGGAGCCCAACTGTTTGGATGACGACTTTGGAAGCGGGGCCAGAGAGGCTAATTTCTCTGATGTGGGACCTTAAATGGGACCGTCTACATGTGTTTGTGTGCGAGTTACTTCAAATCTACTTCTGTTAATGTCTTAATTTGAGCAAAATAATTAGCTTTTTTAAATGATGAAGGAATGATGTGAACCTTCATAATTTTCAAATTTCAGGAGAGGTAAATAAAGAAAATTAAAAATGATAATGAGCTTCTGTTAACTCTATTTTCTAATTAGTTACGGTTGACAAATTGAAATATAAAAATAATGCGAGGGGATGTTCAGAGCATGAATAAAACGTATTCCATTAATCTTGGAGTGACAGTCAAGACCACAGTTAAATGTCTATTAGGCTAAGAAATCTGAATTCTGTCTTAAAACAAATTGTGATTTATTTGTCTTATGGTTTACAACACAACTGAATGCTCAAAAATTATGTAATATTAGCACGTCAGATTAAATTGTGCCTACTAGCCTATACCTTCCAAAATCACTGGGCTAGACCACCACACATCCCTGGATATTTACAGGAATAAGTCAAGTGTCACTTGTCAGTGCTAGGAAGGAAGAGTAAAACAAGGATTAGTGCAGGCACATAACTATTAAATGTTGAGTCATCAAGAACACTCCTAAAAGGGGTCTAATTCAAAATGGCTGTGCACTAGAAAATGTCTGAAGAGCAGTAAAACTTAAACATCTTTCTTGTTTACACAGCACAGACTGAACTGCACTAACCTTGCAAAGCTGATACAGCTAAAAGTACTGTAAATCCAACCAGTGTAGCTTCCTTCCCAACTGGCAGTTTGACAAACTTATCCTTGTATTCAACATCCAGTGCACTATAATGAGTGAACATCTCCCATGCAGCATCAAAATCATGCGAAAACAAAGCACAAATCTGGTTAAAACAGAGGGATGATCCTTAGAAATGTGTGATGTTAGTAAAGTATGACAATAAGCAACTGGCAATAGCAGACAGTTTGCTACTTATTTAGGATAAATCAATTCAAAATCGATCTTCACATAAATTTACAGTGTCGTACTTTTTGGTTTTACTTGAGGGAATAATACTCAACACATTACAGTGTTTTAGATTGGACTTTATTTGAGATCATTACCATTGAAACACTGATATTTAACTTTGACAAAAGTTAAAACAGACATAAATAACATTTTTTTTTTTGTACAGAGCCTTAATCTGTGTGAATAACACACACCTTCGAGACTTCTTACAAGATCTATGCCCTCCTATCCTTGCGAGTCAAGGCATCATGTGCATGCATGCAAGGATTCATGCTGTGCAGTTCACCAAAAACAGCATGCACAAAAAACCAGGGGGAAACCGAAGGGGTCGATGATACCTAACACAAAAATGTGATGCAAGCATGTTTTTAATGCAAACTTTTGGTCAGCTTCAATTTTGCATCAACTGCTGTGTGGGTAGAAAACTAAAAGAATTTGCATATGGACAATGGGGGTCAAAGGAAAGTATGAACTAAATGAAAATAAATCTAGATGAGGAATGAAAATGACAAACGATGCGTGAGGAAGTGCTTATGTAATTCCTAAACTAAATTCCGGCTTTGTTGACTTTTGACCTGTCCTCTCAATCTTTTGAGTTATGCTACATTATTAGTTTACGGCCTGAAATTCTATGTTTTTTTTAAATATGTAACACTAGGTTTAACATATTATCAGTACATGTGACACTTTACATTTATTATTCCTTTTATTATGATGCATGGTAAAATGGTAATGTTTCAGTGACAAACAGAATGAGCGTACAGCCAATGGAAGATGCATCACCTTAAGTTTACTCAGCGAATACTATTTGGAGTTTAAATGCTTTGTCTTCAGATACAACAGTTTGGCCTAGAGCAGCACTTCCAGAGAGGATCTATTCTTAGATTCCTTCAGCAGCTCCCGAAAAATGTTGACCTGCACAAAAGGTCATTGTGCTCTCAGCATCTCAGTTTGTACATGTGACACAGATCTGACAGATTATACGGTGGCTGCTTTAAAGGCCAGGTCATTACCTGACAGTGCCCTGCACCTGCCCTCTCTTAGACAGAACCATGACTTTCTTTAAGGTTATCTTAGTGTTAGGCACAAACAGGAACAGCCTGTCATTACCAATAGATCTTGGTTCAACACATTCATGATACAAATGAACAGCAAATCAAAAGCAGAACCAAACAAAGGGGATGGAAAACAAAAACTAATGGATAACAGCGGGCTTGAAAGTATGCAAAGACTGGGACTGTTCAATGCTAAACAGAATGGGATGAAATTTGAAAATATGGGTTATAATATAATAAGAAAATTATAATTTTAAGGAGAGCTTGAGTGAAATTTGGTTCCTAGAGTGTGGCAGTCAACCCTGGCTCAAACATGGATGAAGAAGAGTGCTACGGAGGGATGAATGACAGAAGATACAATCAATCGCCCACGTTTCTTTTCTAACAATATCTATGCTTATACATCACAACCAGTACCCAAAAATAACACTCATTGAATGTCAAATGAGTTCAAACTTGCTTTCTTCCAATCATTAACAACACAACATACAGTTTTAGTCAAATTATAAGAATAATAGTCTGATGTAAGCAACACAAGCGATTCAAATCCAAGACAGACAACCGACTGCATAAGAAAACACCTGTCATGAGTCACACAGCTTCTTTTAACAAACAACTTTTACAATCAGAAATTGATCTAGAAAGACTAAGGGATTTTTTTTTATCCAGAACGTGAAATATTTCTTGCATCAAGCCACTGAAATGAAAATGCGAAAATAGTCTAGATGTTTTTGTGACGTACAGCAAGACGGAGACTCATCTGAAGTAACAAAGTATCTGTGCTTTTTTTTATCACTAATAAGCAATGAAAAAGTGAAATAGTTTTGTAATAAAAATAATGCAAAATATACTTTTACAGCAATACATATAGAATATTTTAAGGAATATTTATGGTGAGTTTTAGACCCTTACCACATCATCACCACAGCAAAAAAAAAAAAAAAAATCACTTGAGCATGAAATCAAATCACTTAGATTGGCATAATGTAAAAGTTCTATCTACGACAATGTGAAATTAATACGAGCATCAACTGAAGTTCTTCAGTGTCATTTCGATACAGCTCTCCAAAAATGAAATAATACACGTATATTACAAAAAAAACTACTTTTGCTGCGCTGCCACTTGCGAATGAGTCACGTATAACTGTAAGGCTTTTGGCAGCTCACACAGATCTACACTCTGTGGGCTGAACTGAACCTTATCCAAACGCAGAGAGCCCACTCACTGTATCTTCTGTCATTCCTGTGGTGATGTAAGCTGCCTTGTGGGGCCACCACAACGCACGGCTCAGATACCGAGAGAGACAGAGCAGGAATTACACCCTGGGTCTTGTTCTCAGCCCCCTCCCATCCTTAGCACTTACAGAGGACACCATGTTAGAGCAAGGGTCTCTTGTGACTCTGTGATGGGGGCTGTGGTTGTTTATCTATTGATGAGGGATCTTTTTATATATATCTGTGTTTTATGGTCTGCTTATTGTGGGCTGTGGCTGATTGCGGTTTATTTTAGCTTGGGAGGGTTTACTTACAGGGGTACAGAAAAAGTTCTTCCTCTATAAAGACTGAACGTGCTACCATAGTAATCGCTAGCTAAAGACACACTTTCCTCGGACCCCCAAACCGGTCGGGATAGATTGGCGCGTGATGCTCGAATCAGAGGCTCGACCCCTAGGTGCCTGATCTGGGTGCCCGTCGGCTCCCGGCTGTTGGCTTGCCTGGCTGACTGCGGCCCCGGAGCTCTTGATCCCAGAGCTAGAGCTTCTTTCTCCAACACTGTAGTCTCTCCGGCGGCCCAGCGATCGCTCGCATCTGGGGCGACATCCATCATTCTCTCACCTGCGGCAGAGCGAAACGGGAACAAATAGAGCGAATTAAATTTCAGGCAGGATGCTCGACGTCCTAGCGTTCACAAGTTATGGGTGAATTCATCCACATGATCAAAAAACGCTAACAACAGAAATGACATTTTCTTTCTATTACACTTTTCTCCTAACATTTTTTTTTTTCTTTCAACTTCATAAAAATCTTAATATTCATTAAACCAGTCATATCATGATAAATGAAATGCGCCTTGATCTTTCGAAATAATATAGTTCATAAAACTACACTATTCAAAACTTGCTTTGCAATCAAAAAAGACCATTCATGGAAATTAGGCTGCAAAAATAACTCATTTTAAAGTTTTCAAATTTCTGAAACTCAATGAAACCATTTAAATCTATATTAAATTTGAGACACAGCAAACACACAGCTCATGTGTGACCGCTCTTTCTTATTTCACAAGCGAAGAGGGCATTTACATAAATGTCTTAAAGGTACAGTAGCAACAAACGGTCTCTTTAACTATAATGAAAAGGTAAATTATGATCATTTTGGTTACCAACATTGTAATTGGACCTCAGATAGATAGATAGATAGATAGATATATAGATAGATCTCAAATAAATAAATTAATAAAATCAATAAACGTTATGACTCCTTTAAATTTATAGTGAGGGGGAAAAAAGAAAGAAGGAAAAAGATTAAGAAAAAACTGACACATAATCCCTTTAAATTCTTACAAGAATGAAATACTGTTTGTTATGCCTTGTACTAGAGGATAATATAAGTGGATTACATGAGCATGCATTCAGAGGTGTGAAGAATAAAGCCCAGGTGATGCCATTCAGCCGCAAGCTGCGTTGAAGCAAAGTCCAGCTGATGCCTTTAGAGCCAGCGCGATTCACAGTGACTGAATGGATTAGACTGCAGTCAGGAAGCATCCATCAAAATCAACGACAATGCGCCTCCGCCCACCCCTCTACGCCCACCATAACAGATCAAATCAATCACTTATCCCACTACGGAAATCATACGCTCCACCAAATCCTGACACATTTATTCCTCTGGTATCTCTTTGTTTGTGAAATTGTTGACTTTTATTTTGTAGAAAAGCTTTGGATCTTACAACTGTATGCTATGCGCTGTGAAGATATTGTTCATAACAGTGCTAATGACAAACAAGCAATTTAAAGTGCAATTCAAGCTCTGTTGCTTGTGGTGCACATCTCTAAAATCCATCTCTGTTGAAAGCTGCATTGTTCACAAGATAAATGAATTTCAATGTTAGATGCTGAGATCAAAATGGATATTTATATACAGGCCATGCTGTTCTCACACGTCTCATTTCTAAGCTGAAATCGCGCATCAAATAAATATCACTCTATTCCTCTCTTCTATTTTTTTAGTCCTCTCTCGTGATGATGATGAAAGAATTGGAAATATTGTTCACCCAATCTGTAAGTGTCTCAAATACACTCCCGACCACTTTCCCCAGGGGATAACGGGAAGGCTTTTGTCATAATACAAACTGACAAGTGAGAGTTCAATTGCCTAGATTCCACACAGGGACTAGACAGAATCAAGAGAATGGTCTTTGTAAACACATCCATGCTTTTCTTCTGTTTAATGATAATCTATATTCATGAATATTATCAAGGTTTTTTTTGTTAGACACAAAAATAGAAAAAACACACATGCTCACATGCAAATACCAACCACGTTCAGCCTCCAACCAAGAACTGTTGTGTGTAACACCTTAAATCACATGATATACATGCAACGTGTTCTCATTATTATTCATAGGTTTTCATACGTAAAGTATGGTTCAAGCACATTTTCATGCATTTGGAAAGACAATAAAATGCACAAAAATGCATGTATGCACTTTGCATAACCTTTGGATATGAACAAGATGATTTAAGCATTATTTAATTTAGGTGAATAAACATGCAAAAACATTTTATAATGCCTTCCTGTTTAATTCTAATGATCAAAGAGAGTGTGAAAGAGTGATCATGAAAAGGTGAATTATGACCATTTTGATATTATAAACATTATAATCGGACCTAAGAATTGATGAAATAAAGAAAAAATGGGATCTAATATGTATATGCATATACACTTTACATCCGAATACCTATGAATATTTATATTTGATTTGTGGCTTGTTGTTAATGTGAGAGTTTCTGTTTATTTATACTCCTCTGAGCACCTGTCTTATCAGATCTGTGATTTAGCATTTAGCATAATGTGTGATTTATCTGAGTGAACAGCTGTGTAAACACATCCAAAATAAGCAGAATGTGAGATTCAAGTCACTTTAATGTCAAATAAGGCAGGTCTTTCAGTAATATTTTTTAAACAGAATAACTGATATCATCAAAACTTTTTTTTTTATTAACATGAAACATTAAAATTGTCATTATTTACTCCTCCTCATGTCTTACTACACCCCTTTGCTGTATGCAGTTCCATACATTGACAGCTAATTGTGACCAACCATGTGAAGCTCCAAAAATAAAAAGCCACAAAGGAACTATAAAAATAGTCAATTTAACTCATGCGCTAGACTCCAAGTCTTTGTAAGCCGTACGATAGCTTTGTGTGAGGATCAGACTGAAATGTAGCTCATTATTCACTGAAAAGGTCATGTTCACTGGCTCGTCATGTTCACACATGAGAAACAATGTTCTGTTTGGTCAACGTGCCATTTTTAAATCTGAACGCAAATGCAAATGAGATTTCAGAGCTTCAGTGGAGGGGAAGATTATCAATGAGGGGGTAACAAATCAGAAAACATTGTATGGCTACAGCAAACTCAGAATATAACAAATAAGTTGGCTACTTACTTTATGTTTTAATTTTAATACTGATTTAGAAGCTGTATGGCCATGGTTGCTATAACCGCCATGGTAAGGAAAAGATTGTCCTTTTTGTGTGTCACAAAAGAAAATAACAGCCTATGGCTTTGTAATGACATGTCTGCACCCGGCTCTCCTTCCAGAACCTATACACCTCCAGAGAGAGGAAAAGGGCAAGAAAACTAAACCATGAAACCCACGCAACCAGGACATGATGTTTTTGTACTTCAGTACAGACCACTGGGCACCAGAACATTCAGGAATAAGAAGTTCCCATATCCATCCATAACTGTTAACAACCACTACTGTACAGTCCATTACTTTTACTAATATTATATTGGGCATTATGCAATAAAAAAGAACATTACTTCAATATGTAACACTAGGTTTGAAACACACTGCACACACCTGTTAATGTTTCTGTTTACTCAGTCTAGATGTTTATTCTTGCAATGTATCTTGTATTTAATATAATTAAGTGCTCAGAGTTCCTGTAAACCAGAAAAAAGCTTATGTGTGTGAGCATACTTGGCCAATAAAGTTTTTCGGATTCTGTTTGACAGCATTTTTATTTTATTGGGGGAAACTATTCCTTTAATGGCTGATGGGTTTATAAATAAGCAACCGTTCAAAGGTTTAGGGAAGGTAATTTATAATGTTTTTGAAAGAAGATGCTCACCAAGGCTGCATTTATTTGATCAAAAATTGAGTAAAAATTTTCAAACGGTTGTTTCTCTGTTATAATGTAAATGTTAACAAGCTCTACTATAAAATACATTTTAAGACATAGGACTGTTTTTAAAAAAGGTTGACATTTAAGTGTCATTTACCTGCAGGCACTCGTTGGGCCTCATCTTGAAAACCTCTGGCTCCTTCTTTAGCTTCCAGGGGTATTTGTGGCTCAGCGGCTTCGTCTTCTGTAGTCTCAGAGTCTAACACATAGAAATAAGACATTTAAGTAAAAAAAACAACAACACTTGTAATGATAACAGATTTCAAACTAAGAAAACAAAATCATACTATGATTTTTTGAGTAAACAGTTTTTCCTTTCTTGAGGAAAAGTGTATCACAAAGCAGGATTTGGGGTGCCACATAGTGATAAGTGAAATGAATAAATAGAAATGGTGTTTGAAATGGGAGCTTGGAGGAGAAAGAGAGGATGAACCACTGCAGTGAGCCCAAAGATGAAAACAAACATTACCATAACTTTGCTTCCGACAGGAGCGGAAAACTTCGCTTCCATAGTGGCAGAGGAGAGAAGCAGACAAGACATCACCGTTACTATAGAGACGAATCCCATCCCAGAAAACACATAACACAGCAACAAACTGCTGAATGGACACATTTGCAGAGTTTACTGGTCCTGGTTGACTAGTACCTAGTGCACAACATCACTGCCATCTGCTTTTGCTTTGTTTTCTGCGTTTAGAGGAATATTTCCTGAACTTCCATTGGGCAAACAATGGTAAGAGCTGGTAAGGATAGTCAAACAGGCCAATTAAAATGCAACATGACTTACTTAAAGGCTTAGTTAAAGATAAAATCTCTGCACATTAAATGAAATTTCATTTCATTTTTAATTAGGCAGGATCTTTTTTTATTTGCACATCAAACCCTGTGGGCTCCGTTCTGCTGGTACAAATTTGTAAAAGGAGCAGCAAGTTCTTCAATATTGTTAATCAAATATTTCTCATCTCAGACGAGATAAGGATTGAGCTTTTAAATGTATATTTTTCAATCATTTATGTATAATTTATTGTTAAACCAGTTCATTTGAATGAAATTATCATCCTTTTTAAATGAAATCAAGGCTAATTTAGTTACCCCAGATGGTACTGCGGTAAATAATCTGCTGTGTATTTCTAACTGTTAATGATTATCAGAAACAACATTTTAATCCATGAGGTTCATATATAATAAAAAGGAACTAATATGAATTCCCACGAATGAACATCTTCAATGGAGAGAGTAATCCACATTAATTCTGCCTGTCTAATTAATTATTTAAGGCATAGTTTCAATTTAAAGAGCTTTTATAGGGATCCACATCTAAAATCTCATCACATCAGTGAAAAAAAGTGTCAGCAGTTCGTATAAATTGCTTCAATGCTAAGCACTGCTAAGCTTTTTGCATTATTGATGCTGAGATTATAGTGCCTTTGTACATAAAGTGAATTGATTCATTGTTAGGCTCCTCTTTATCAGAGCGAGGAGACAGACAACTCCAGAAAATCTGTCTAGCATGACTTCTCAAACCCAAGCACACAGACACAACACTGACACTGACTGACATCTTCAATAATAGAGGAAATAATAATCAAAAACACAATGGTTTATTACAAATCACAATAGGAACACAGTTCAACAACACTAACAATTCATAAAAAAGATGCACAGTCAGTACTTAAAACTGAGGATGCATTACATAGATGCTGCATTGAGGAGATGTATTTCAGAGTGTGCAGATTGATATAACGCAGGCTGAATTATTTTATAATTATCAGACATGAATATGAATGATATCCCCATTAGCAGTCATTTATAATAAACGCTTCTCAGAGGTAATGGGAGCAGTGCAGCAGCGGAGGTACTTTATGCACTATTTAGGGCACACAATTTAGATCATATTTGTCTGAACTGAAAACTTCCTCTGATGTAGGCCCTCTAGGTGTCTCTGATGAGGTTACGGAGGGCCTTGATTCAGAGATTGATTACAGAAACATATTCAGAGGGATATTAGATGACTTTCTGGGCTTGCCTCAGAATATCAAGTGATGGAAATCCTAAATCTTAATGATTTATCATCAATCTCCAGATGCTACAGAGGCTTAGACTTTGTTTTGGCACACATTTGTGTGATACTTCAAAGTTAGAAACACATTTTGGAAGTTGGCAAGTTGCATATGGCACTGCTGAACATAATTAAAGACGAGCACAGTTTTCTGTCTTGTGTTGGCTGTTTACATATTTCGTACTGAAACAAGAAGTCTGGGCGAGATATCAAGGAGCTAACTAAACACAGAGAACAAAACATAAACAACTTTAACTCAGCAAAAGTTATTTTGAATTGAGTTAACATACACGATGGAAAAATGCAATTTATATTTTAAGCTTTCCAAAGTTGTGTTCAAAGTTACTGGGGGGAAAAAAGTTTTAAAAGCTTTAAAGTTTGATAAATGTATGTTTTTGATATGCCATCCATAATTTTTTTTAATAAATTAACTTTTGTGGACCAGGGTATAAGTCTACTTAATTTCTTAGAATGCATTATTTTTAACTAGAAATAAAATTAAAAATAAAATTCTTAAAAATCAATTTTCCTTAACTGAAATAAAATAAATACGAAACAATAAACTTAAACAAAAAACAGATGAAAGTTGGAAATGTTGATTTGGCAACTAAATGACAAAAAGTACTAATTACTGAAGTACAAACTACTAAAACTTAAATATAAGTAGAGCTAAATAGAAACATTAAACTAATAAAGCACAAAAATACTACAACTGAATTCACATGAAAACTGAAAATATATCAATAAAAGCTGATTTAAAATATGAATAAATATTCTGAAACGATATAAATAATACTAAACACTGGTTGAAATTCTTCAAATTCAGTAAAGTCCTCTTCGTGTCATTACAATTAAATTTCCAGTTTAAGTTCCCGTGGTCACCAGTTCAATTCAAACTCACTCTCGTGGCTTCAATTCTTCAATCTTAAATTTTCCCCATGACTGCTAGCAGATGGATATTGCAAGACTAGCAGCATTCGCTTTCAAATTGTAAAGGGAAAAATCGAAGCATCCTCGATTTTAAACAAAGACTAGACATTAGATGACTGACAGACTGAAGAGTTATCGTAAAATCTCTCTTGTAATAACCTGTTATCTATAAAGCCAAACACACCATGAGTGAACCGCCCAAAAGTTCGGTTAGAGTGTCCGGCTTTCTGGAAAGAGAAAGAGATAAGGGGTATGTTAGTAGTTGCAGAGAATGCTTCAAAATGTATGATTATGACTTCAAATGAGCAAGACAAACAAGCATTTCAAACAGTAGATCAGCAGATCTCCCCAAAGCAGACTAACAAGAGCGCTTTTGAAATGAGAACAGAGATGTAGCGATGGCTACTGCTTGTGCCACTTGTCGGTCTTCAAAAAAACATGTCCATCTTTGCTCTGCTAACCTAGATTTTAAATCTTATGTAGGGCGTTTGGTGACTGAGAGGCTAAAAAAATTGAGCTAGTTTCTTTTGCCAATCCATGCGTTGGTGTACCCGCATGTCACCTTGGATTAAATGCATCTGCTAAATGACAAGTATGAAAGCTTCCAGTGCAGCTTAAATGGTTGATCTTATTCTGTTACAAGCTGTTATTCCCAGTTTTCAAGCAACATACTGTAAGGCATGTAATGTCTTTGTCCATTTCTAAACAAATTCATCTTGTTTAGTGGGAAATGCGATTCTCGGCTTCCCAGTATAGCTTCCTATCCACCTGTGTTCAGTTTTCACAATGGATGAATGTAAACTGAAGCAACAGCGAGGAAGCACAAGGCAGCGGCTGTCTGTCACTCCCAATCCATTAGTTACAGGGAGAAATGAAATCCTAATGGCTGAGGCACCAGTAATTTCAAACCCTTCTTCTGTGAATCTGCTCCCTAACCACATTAGCTAAGGACAGCGGCCATCCATTTCAGAGACTTGTGCCTAGAGGTTTGCAGGGCTGGTGAAGGGGAAAGGCAAATAAAAGTGGATGAACTTTTAGAGGAATTACAAGTCGGCCATTTGAATTCATTTGCTTAAGCTCTGCTCTTTCTGCTTGTTGTAAAGAAAGCATTTACAGGGCATTAAAACAACTGAATAATTCACAGGCCAAGAAGGATTCACGTGCATGTGATGCCGGTTAATTTGTTATTAGCCTCCATGTTTGGCATCTTAATGGACGAAAAGTCTGGTTCCACTTCACCGCACAAGTGCCATGCATTATGCAAAAGATATGAATTCTTCTATTGCCTTGTTTAGTCAAAACTAACAACACAGCCACCACAAATGCAGTTTATGGTCAGTCCACACATAAAGACGGCTATTGACAAAGCCTACGCACGCTTGAGATGCTACAAGTACCATTAGCATTTATTTACATGTGTTTCTTGGCAGAAACTGTGTTAAAGAAAGTGTACATTTCCCACTTTATGTAACATTAGAATATGTCTTACATAAGTAATAATCATTTGACTAGATTTATCACTTTCTGAACAAAAACTAAATTGGAAAAAGTGTTTTTCCCTCCCATTTAATGTCCACTAGACAAAAAACTAACTTTGAAAACTAACAATTCACCATATAACCATTTATTCTCAACTGCTAACCCTATATGATCAATAATAATAGGGATGCTTGCTTTTTCAAACACCACTAATTACAGCAAAATCAATGAATCCACATAACAATCGATTCGCCAATCTATACTTTAAATGGTAAATGAACCGAGAGCAGACTTAGAGGTTGACATAATGTTTGAGCTTTGGTTCCTCGTCCCATGATAAATCTGAAAGCTGCTAGTTACAGAGGGCCCTTCAAGCTTCAATTACATTTTCCAAACTGACACTTATCCAAAATGACCTGCCAAATGCACACTCACTCCTTTGATTGTGAGCAGGCCACCGAGGGAGGATCTTCAGCCAACCATCTGTGCTGTGAAGAGCTGAGCGACGCTCATCTTACTGGGTCAAGCAGAAGTAAACACGGACTCAAGCACTCGTCTTTTGACATTCGGTGACTACGTTGTATGACAACATCAAGAACGGCTACAAAAAAGACACAGGGCTCCACAACCAATTATTTTTTATGATAGTCTAATCCAATTACAAAAATTAAATCGAGTCCTCTTTGTCCATAGCTATATGGTAACAAAGATAAAATGAAATGAAATATCCATATCTCTAACAGGTACATAATATACAACATAGTTGGTAAAACAAAATGAATATTGCTAATTAGCTTTATATTTTTAAAGCTAAATTTGCACATTTTCAAAAGAAAATGTGATTGCACATGCAATGCTTGGTTGTGTTTTTCCTCAGTGCATTGCTATGGGATTACTAAAATCTGAAATATTTTAGTAATTTAAGTGGTTGCCAGGGTCTTCTGGATGGTTGTTAGGGTGTTCTAGATATCCCATAATGATCCTGCCTTCTAAGATACCTTTTTTGGCCAAAGTTGCATGTATCCTTCAATATGAAGGCAATGAATGCATTACAAGATCAATTAAAACAATAATCCAAGCAGAAGAAATGTCAAAAATAACATTTACATTTAATTCAGAACAGAACAATTTTGACAAAAACAGTTAAATCTATCCCTGAATGCATTACAATAAGTTCAATTTTTAAAAAACTATGGTGGATAATACCGAGTATAAATAAAAATGTCATTCAATACTGATTAATATTCATAATAAAATACTTAAATCCATTAAAATTGAGCATTTTACCTAATATTTGTGTGTGCATCATTAGCTTAGCAATATGCTAACGCCAAACTCTTTTGAAACTTTCTGAGTAGGCAGCTCAATAGTTTTAGGAAAGGGATATAAAATATGATACAGTCATACAGTCATTAGTTGGCACCAAAACAACATCAGACGCATGAAACAAAGCCGCTTTTGTTGTCTTTTTCGAGCCACTCTAATTCTTCATACAAAAACTTCTGAGCCCTGTTGGTCAGCACCTTGGAGAGCTCAAATTATTTTTCTTGTCAGCCCACACCACAGGCATTCATACTGGATGAATCAAACAACTCTAGGCAACAGCTCTGGCCGTTTTGATGCATCATTTTTACCTTCTTGGTCACCAGGTAATTTATATGTTCCCAGGTTAGGCTCAGACTGAAGTCGGATGAATGCTGCCAGGCACTATTTAATCGGTGTTACGGTATCTGCCTTCTGCTCTAACTCCACTCTTTCAGCCCTGAGCGAGTGGGCTATTTCAATCTCACCCGGTCTAACTTTTCATTACTCCTGCCAATGCAGCAAGTGAATCACTTCACACCTTAAGGAACACATCTCTTTCAGCTACCCATTGCGTTCCCTAATGCTTGTGAGTCAGCAGGGCAGGTTTAGAAAAAACAGTGGGAGCTCACGTAACTCACGGGCCCGTCTACACTGGTATATGGTCACTACACTGATATTACTCAAACATTCTGGCTAAAGATTTGTTCTAAAAAAAAAAAAAACTCAAAACCGTGTCACTATGCAATGTCATTAATGTTAATCAGAGTTTTTACATTGATGGTCAATTGGTTGCAATTTACCAGGTCAGAAAAATTTTACCTTTAGTTTCTCACTGGGGCAGCACCATCAATGGGACACATTTGTGCCTTATTTACCTATAAAAGTGCATACTAGTACCTTAAGTGAATATTTAAGGTAGTATTTAGTACTGAAGTAGTATTTAGGAGTAAATCAGACAAAAATTTAGAGGTTTGAGGGTACTACCCTTGTTAGACAAAAGGTACAATTTTACACTTTTTCTTCCAATGTATGTTTTACATTGTGCAGTGCATTTCAAGAGAGCTCTTTAGGAAATTTGTGATTAACTGCCTTGTTGTGCAGAATTTTCACTTTCAGGTAGAATTTAAGACTCAAATTTTAAGATTAAAGAGTGTTCAGGAAAATAACTCAGCAATTGTTCTTCTTTCTCACATCTGTATACTAAATTATGATTAATCTTGTCTTCCTTGCATATATTTAATAATTTATAGTCACTGATGATTGAAACCAAATGCAACTGCCTTGCTGTCTCTCCAGTCAGTTAATTAACAGACAGCATTTTTGTATGAAGGCACCTTTTAAGGAAACTGATTTCAGACAGGCTTTCAAACCATAATGTCATGTTTAATGGTCTAGAACAAATTCAAATGGGCTTTAGAAAAATCCAAGCCAATATTGATGTGACTGAAGTGTTTATTTCTCAATAGAAATTGAATCATAATTTGATAAATTAGCATTCCTCACACCATCAGACACCATCATTTTTATTCTTTCCACCAAGCAAACATGCATAGGATTGTGAGATCCCAGGTAATAAAGGAGTCATCTATGATTCTGCCACAAAAACTCTTGGTAAGCAAGATTATGCAAAGACTGTTTTGAGGCACCTCAGAATACTGGCTGCAAAACAAGACTTTTCAGGTTTTGGACACAGCTAACAGCAAACAAGATGTGTGCTGAGTTTGATAACAACAGCACCGATGCAGTCTCATTTATAAAAAACAAAATCTACCATCTTCTTTTGCTGCCTTGCAAGCACTGGTATATCAGTTAGTAAATGTGAATCTAGTTACCTTCAGTGGCAGCAAAGGGATATGCTGTCTCCCTAAAACACATCAAATGGAGGGATGAAATAATTACATATTATTCACATGGCAAGATAGAAAATGAAACTACCATTTAACCTACATCTGAAACTATGACTCAGCCACCTGTTCGGTATCCGTCTGGTCTCTAAGCTAAATCTCTGCCCCATCCACCCGCCTGTCTCCGTCTGCCGACTAAGATCCAATTATCTTTTTCTTTCACCCATCCCCCTCTCCTCTCCTTCACACCCACTTTTCCTTTCATCTTCACAAGGATTCAGCCTGAGAGGAAGGGGTAAGAGCTTGTCCTGCTCTCACCTCCTCTCACCTGTAAAATGTCACAATGACATATTGTCAAAAGGACACTCTCATGTATTTACAGCCAATGGCAAAGCAGTGGTGTGCAGATTGTTCATTTTCACTTTATGTGTCATCCAGGGAGGGGATGGTTCGCATTTTGACCTGACAGTCTATATACAGAGAAATCGTCATTAGTGGTGTTTGCCAAGCCAAAATATTACAATCTGCCATTTAAAGGGATAATATGCCCCAAAAATATTATTTCTGTCACCATCTGTTCTAAATCAGTATGCATTTGGTTTTCTACAGAATACAACAATAAAGAACATTCGCCCACTTTGACTTTAAATGTATGCATACATAAAGTATGCAAAATAACATAACAAAATATCTTCTTTTGTGTTCCACAGAAGAATTAATGCATTCAGGTTTTGGTACAACCAAAATATCAAGGAAATTGTGATCTCTTTTGTCTTGGACCAGTAAGTATCCCCCTAGCAACCCACTAAAACCACCTTAGCAACCACACAGCAATGTCTTGGCAGTGGAATTTCAACAGGCATCTAGTTTTGGAGTGCAATAACAGCCTGCTGATGTGATACTGTTTGGTTACAGCATGTATTGAATGTAGTGAAAAAAAAGAGACTATAAAAATGTAATAATTTTAGCTGATGGTCTTGATGTAAAAATCTTTCTGTTAATGTCGTCAAATTTATGATCCTACAGATCCCTAGAAATATGTACCAGGGAAAAATGGGTTGCTGCTACAAGCATTTCTGTTTTATTGCACTTGGACAAGAAAACAACCTACATGCTGACTTGCCATATGTCTTCTGTATAGTGGTGCAAAATCTAACAATACGAGTCCCATATCCAATGCAGGTTTCAAAATGAAACTTTGCTGTGATAAACAATTTTGGATTTCCTATCCCTTGAGAAGGACCACTTAAGAAGCGACAGCAAAGCACCCAAGGGGCTGTCACCTTTGTCTCTGTGGAATCCTAGCTTAACCCAGAACGCATCAGAATAAGATGGGGTTCAATGAGCCATGGACATTCACCTATTCAGCTGTAATCATCCTCACGCAATTAGCCAGATGGGTGCCGTTTGTTTACAAGAAAAGGGTGGGGCGCAGGAGTGCGAATAAGCACTAACAGCCCTAAAGGAGGGAACTGGGTCAAGCCTCCCTCAGACAGAGCTCACTGAATGACAAAAACCCACACATATGGGTCAAACTCAAACTCCCAGTCAGTTATGAGTCAACATGCAAGGCAAGAAAAATAAGGCATGCAAGGACTCACCTGAAAGCGTTTCTTGGACCAGATTTTCTTCATGGCTTGGAGTAATCCTGGTCTTTTGTTGCGTTTAACCGAGGTGGGAGTGACGTTTTCTGGGAGCTGGGGATTCACGGTCAGACCCGGTGGTGACCTGATCGTATCGGTAGCATGATCTGAATCCAGCTTGGACAGCTGAAAAAGCCACTTGAGAAAGGAAACGTACCTGACTGATTGGCAATTCACCTGCTGTAATTTCTCTGAGAGCAAAACTTCTCTCTCAACAACTTGATTTTTCGGAGCATACTCCCTAAAAACTCAATTCTGTATTATAAAGTTGTTCCGCTGCAGATATTGCGCTGTTGTTCTTTCAGTTTAGGCAGCCACTCAAACTAACACCAGAACAAAAAGCGTTCCGAGAAAAAAGAACCTAGTAGACGGCACCTCCTCAGTACTTCAAGATTCCCAGAGGCAAATAATCAGAGCCGGCTCTAAACCATCGCTTGAGAGTTGACCAATAAGAGCACAGAATAATAAACTCAACCAGCAGCAGCAAGCAAAGGATTGTGAGTGTGGAGAGGTAAGTAGAGAGAGAGCGAGCAAGAGCGAGAAAGGGAGAGAAACCACTACCCTGCACCGTTTCGGGGGAAGGGAGGGGAGAAAAACAAAAAGAGAGAGAGAGGAAGGGAAATATGGACAGATTGAGTGAGAGAGATAGAATGAGTCAGTCCTATTGAGCCTTGCACTAAGGGATGCCAGTTGGCAAATCCGTTATCATGTCCCGTTTTGCTTTTTCCCCCCTTTTCTCCCCCTCACTTTCTCGTTCTGTTGTGCAACGAGGCTGAACGTGTCTCTCCTGCCCGGCAGCAGCTCCAGTTGGGAGTCTCCTCACCCACTGCCTTCGTTTCATATTCAGGATCAATGCCCGTGATGTCAGAGCAGCCTCCAGTCGATGGTGCCTTTTTGCAACCCACCAGCAGCACATTTTAAAAATAATTTTTGTCTCATCGCCTTCTTAACCCCCAAGGTACAGGTGGGTGGTATGAACAAAATCTTTAAAAAACTATAGGTTTTATTTTTATTTTAAATAAAAAGATTTATTCCACGATATTTCACAATAACAGTATATAAATCAAAATTTATTGACAAAGATGTGATTATATCAAAAGTAAATTGAATTGTTGCTTAGAAGCAGTAACCAACGTAAACCAACCAACGTCTTGAGGCTAAAGGAGTGGTCATGTTCGCAAATTTTCGCAGACGAAATCCAGTCATTTCAATAGGAATCTACATGATTAGGAACTTTTTCATGAGGGTGAAAGACTTCAGATTTTACCAACAGAAATTCACTACTGTGAGAGCTGTGCTTCACACATTGCTACATTATTGATGAGAAACAGCAGATTTTTTTTACCCCTGAAATTTCACCAAAATTTCGGTAACGTGACCACACTTTAAACAATTTCAGTCGTGCTGATATCTTACCCTGGCATAAACAATAAGGTCCACCAATTGAATCCTTCCCACCTAGAACCGCAAAGCAGTTTCCTATTTGCATCATTTTCTTGTTAATCACTTACTCTTATCTATTTAAATCAATTAATAAAAAACTACAAACTTATAGCAGCTTGCATAGCAACTCAATCCTTATCATGGCTTATTTGGGGAACGTCATGCTCTGTATTTGACATTACTCCATATTTCCACATGGCTGTGACCTGTAAACATTGTAATCTCATTTCCTTCTCCAATAGTTTAAACTAATTGATGCATTTAGGTTTATTAATCGGTTTATTAAAATTTACATCCCTTGGACAGAAATCAAATATCTTTAATGAGAAGACTGAGGCAATCATGTGCAGCTTTAGATTTGCATAATGAAATCATGAATTATAGAGTCACACACCTGCGATATTAGCAAGGGTGTCTGGGAGACACACTGATTTCGAGCTCTTTAATTTCACGAGAGCACATGATCTCTACTGTTACAGCAGCAAAGTGCATGTCATACAACAAAAACACACTCGAAAAAGACATTGAGAAACAGACTGTGGTCTGTGTGATGTGGCCACTGAAATGGATTGCCATTTTTCATAGCCAAACTGCTCTCATTATACAGGCCGACGCCTGCTGAGGCAGAACATCAAGGGTGTTTTGAGAGAGCCAGACACCTGAAACATTCCCTTATTCATTCTCATTAGCTGTCACTGCTCGTGTTCATAATGACCCAGGTGGATGGTTGTTTTCTTTCATTCCTGTAGTGCTGTCCACACCTGGGTCCTTTTGCTCTAATGTATTGCATGTTAAGCCAGTATGCATAAAATTATGCAGTACTGAAAAGGGTATCTGGTGCACAAAGGCACATCATCTAGATATAAAATATATTTATAATGCACATATAACTGAAAAACAGCTTAACTGATTCACAACCACTTTTATGATTATTAGTTTATTTGGTCAGCGTCGAAAAATATTATTCTTCCATTTAATCACAGTTAATATGAAGTCAAAATTATTGTTTATATTCTCAAGGCACATTCCTTATCAGGACTGCTGCAAATTATTCCACGTTTATCTTGTTATTTCTATCCAAACGTGCCTTGCCTCAAACAACATTCATTTTCATCTGATATCACAAATCCTTCTTATTTTGATTATTTTGAAGTCCATTCGGTCCAGTTGTACATGTTTTCCTCATTAAATATCCTGTTTCATTCAGGAATACAACAGATAACAAAAGTAATGGGTCAGAATTGGTGATGTTCAATATAAGATTTAATTTATCCGTATCTGTCTATATTGGATATTAAATTGTGCATGTTAATTTCTCCTTATTTAACATTTAGATTACCTACACTATCATTTAGTGCTAGCCTTTTTTTTGCACAAAATAACAATGAGATTTTTTTTTTAATATTCAGCAAGGATGCACTATAACAGCAAAGATATTTAAAATGTTACAAAAGATTTATATTTTCAGCAAATGCTGTTCTTCCTTCAAAATTTCTACTTAAAGAATCCTAAAAAATGATCAGTTTCCACAAAAACAAGCGTCACAACTGTTTTCAACAACAATAATAAGAAACGAGAAGCAAATCAACATATTACTGAGGGATCATGTGGCGCCGAAGACTGGAGTAATGACTGCTGAAAAATCAGCTTTGGTTGGTAGTGTATTCTAATACAGTTGTAGCATTTCAAGTTAAATGATCATTTATGCTATTATAAAAGGAAATTAAATTACAATGAACAATAGTATATTTATAAATCAACATTAACCTAGATTAATAAATGCTGTAAAATAATGTTGCTCATAGTTAGTTGATACCTTATGCATTAATTAATATATGATACTCAATGCAATAACTAACATTAACAAAACGAACCTTAAAATCATGTAATGATCAGATCATGAGTATATCAGTATCAGCCAGAATTTGTAAAATTGGTGCATCCCTAGTTAGAATGCCATTTCATGTTGACTCAATCTGTGATTCAATCTGTTTTTCTCAGATGTGAGGTGCTTGTTCAATGATGTGAACAGCAGTGTTACAAACTAGACTGCCAATTGACCTAGTCTCATTCTAAACACATTTTCTGTGTGTCTTTCTTCTATCTCTCTCTTCAGCCCTTTCTCATTCTCTCTGACAGACAGTGGTCAATATCTGAGGGACCAGTACAGCTCTCTCTTTTCCCTGTTTCATGGATCCCATCGATCGGTCTTAAGAACAATTATAAGGCTCAGCTCTATTCCACCAGGTGTCACAAAGCTGACACACACATCTGTGTTGTTTTCACCTGTAAAGCTCCCACATACCTCACTAACACTAGCCGAGATGTTGAATCATGGTGCTTAATACCAATGTTTCTGATTTAGGGTACTAGTAGAGGGGCCAGACAGAGCTCTAGGATGAGTTGGATTAAATTGCTTGCACTCATTTACAAGACTAAAAACAATAACCTTTAGCTTTGTCAAGCTAACATGGTTGATTTATTTTTTTCATATAAATGCAATAAGCATTTACACTAAGCACCACCCTATATACTGTATGTATGCATGTGTGTGTATATATATATATATATATATATATACTGTATGTATGTATGTGTATATTTTATATATATATCTTTTTTAAGAAATACTGGTCATACTTTATTTTAAGGTCCAATTTCCACTATAAACTATCTATTAACTATAACTTTTGCCTCGAAAAACCCCTAATTACTGTTTATTAATAGTTAGTAAGGTAGGTGTTAAGTTTAGGTATTGGGTAGGATTAGGGATGTAGAATATGGTCATGCAGAACATGTGCTTTATAAATATTAATACACAGCCAATATACTAGTAATATGCATGCTAATAAGTAACAAGTTAATAGTGAGAATTGGTCCATAAATTAAAGTGTTACTGAAATACTTTTATTCAGCAAGGATGCTTTACACTGATCAGAAGTGACAGTACTTATTACTTTACAAAGATTTTAATTTCAAATAAATGTTCTTTTCAACTTTCTGTTTCTTGGAAGCTTGCTTATTATAATTTTTTCCCACCATGTTTCCAACACGGAATAATAATAATAATAATAAAAAAAAAAAGTAATTGTGACTTTTCTTGCAATTCAATTGCAAGAAAAAAGTCAGAATTGTGAGACAAAATGTTGTAATTAACAATAATAATAATTAATAATTTAAACATTCTGAGAAATTCAGGATTGCAAGATATAAACTCAAAAATCTGAATTCTGAGTTTATATCTCACAATTCAAACTTTTTTCCTCAGAATGGCAAGTTTATATCTCAAATTGCAAGGAAGAAGTCAGAATTGTGAGATAAAAAGCCACTACTACTTTTTAATATTTTATTCTGTGGTGAAAATGGGCTTCCATACTATTCAAGGACTTTTTTATATATATATATATATATATTTCCTAATAGAAAAATATTTTTTAATAAGAAATGTTTTTTGAGCACCAAATCAAGATACTAACATGAGTATCATGTGACAACTGAAGACTGGTGTAATGGCTGCTGAAAATTCAGCTTTGCCATCACATGAATTACATTTTAAAATAAATTAAAAAAGAAAACAGTTATTTTAAAATTTAATAACAATATTACTGTTTTAACTGCATTTTCGATCAAACATTGTACCCCACAGTAAAAGTCAGAAGACAAAGCCTCACATAATTAGCTTGAAATCACTGCTTTGTTGAGGATCCCTTTAATAAACACTGACACTGAACCAGAGAACTGTTGTGTGATCACATCTCATTTCAATTCTTTTTTTTCCATGATGACTCATTTTAGCACGTTCAAAGAACAGCCACTCTGAGTATCAGACAGGCTGTTTTGCAAACTCTTTACTCATAGCTGCAAATGCCCAGCGGGCAGTGAAATAATGGCTTCCTATCTTAATGTGAATGGCACACTATACAGTGTCAATGTGAGAGTTATGCGAAAGTGATTAAAGCAAGCAGTGAGTCGTCCTCCAGGAGTCAGTCCCTCCAGTAAGGGCCCAAGTTCCCACTGCAAACTCTCCATGCTTAGATCAGCAGGGCCTCCTATTCCCCTCTCCCTGGGGAACCATCTAATGAAATGTGCAGCAATTTCAGAAACCCTACAAGCACAGTGTAATAACCAAAACGACTCTATTTAACAAGAACAAGTCACATAAATCACAGGGCATGGGCATTTCTGCAGCACATTTATGTATGTGCTTGTAATGGGACTCATGCAAAGAAAGTTCAGGCTGAATAAAATAAAAAAAAGTCATTATTTACCCATCTTTGTTCTGTAAAACAAAATTAATTGTTAAGAAGCTTCTGTGTTCATTCAGTGTGAATAAGTATGAATGGATAAAACAGAGGCTCTGACATTCTTCCTAACATCTCCGTTTGTGTTGCAGAGAAACAAAATAGAAAAGAAAATAATTCCAGGGTTGGAACGACTTGAGGGTAAGTAAATGAAGAAAAATTTTCTCTTTTAACCTGGTCCTCACCTCAGCTTGTCTAATGGAAGATGTGGCCAGACACCATCAATGTCTTCAATGGTGCTTCAGACAGCAGTAGTTTATTCATTCCATACACACACGATCTGCAGATAAACAGCCTTCTGTTTCTCTGAACACATTCATTTGCAATATGCCAGGCTGCAGGAAGAGTCCAAATGTTACTGGGCTGGGATAACAATAAAAAAGGCTTTAGAGGAAACCAGTCAGAGACAAATCAAGAACTGGTTTGTTTCTCACAACATTAAAGAAAGGAAAAATGCTGTGATGCCTCACAAAAAGTAATGTGGCAATACCATGGTATCAGATGTATATATGACTCTGATATATACCATGGTACTGAATGACTACCATATTTATACACAACCATTCAAAAATTTGGAATCATTTTATTTATTTATTTTTTTTGAAAGAAGTCTCTTATGACAAGACTGCATTTATTTGATCCAAAAAGACAGTAAAACACTAATGTGAAATAGAATTACAATTTAAAATGACTGTTGTCTATTGAAATATTTTAAAAATGTAATTTATTCCTGAGATGACAAAGCTGAATTTTCAGCAGCCATTACCCCAGGCTTCAGTGTCACATGTTCCTTCAGAAAACATTCTAACTTGCTAAAATTTATTATGATTATTAATGTAATAAACAGTTGTGTTGCTTATTTCTGTGGAAACTGAGATACATTTTTAATTTTATTGTTTGATAAATTGAAATTCCATAGGGACAGCAATTACTAAAATAGTAACAACCTCTATATTTTTTCCAAAATTGTCACTTTTATTCAAATTAAAATCTTACTGAATAAAAGTATTAATCTCTTTAAAAAGAAATCTTACTGATCCCAAGTAAGTAGTAAGTATTTTAAGTAGTGCATACAATAGCATTTAATGGGGTTATGCAAAATTCAGAATTCTGAATCTCAATTAAAATTTCAAATAAATAAATAACACCGAAATTTAAAAGGCATTCTCAACTGTTTTAAATCATCATGCACAACCTTGGTTTTTAGATGGTATTTTAATATGCTTTAAGCTTTACTGTAATGCTATGCTCAAGTTGGCCTTAAGGTCATAATTAAAATAAATTATTGAAAAATTATTAAAATAAAATATTTTAAAGTGCTGTACGCAGTTTCATCCATTTTGCTAACTTCAAAAAGAAAAACAACAAAGTGATATCTAAGGTGATAGAGGTGATAACCTCAAATCATTTTCCTTATTAACGTCCCAGATTCCTCTCACTTTTCTAATTCTGCACTTCACATTATCAGTGTGATAATGCAATGCTACCATTTTGTAAATGATGTGAGATTTGGGGGGGAGAGGAAAACATCACATCTGGGCATCGATGCTTACACTGACAAATCTCTCAAACGGACAACGTAATAAAGCACTATGAAGACAAAAATCCTGTTCTCCACTGCAGAATGGCAGCAAACCAGAGCAGATGGTTCTCCCTCAGCCTGCTGGTGCCTCGCAGACACTGCAAAAAAATGATCGAAGCAAATCTGGCTTAATCATCCCTTACAGTAACTGAAGCTGGGAGGTTAATGGGCTGAGTGCAGAGGAAATGGTGGGATGATTCAGGGATGGCTTTCCTTTACAACAAGCACCCCGAGTCCATAGTCATCTTGGATGATGCTCGAGCAGTTGCTCTAAAGTACCCACGACCAGCATGGAAAATGACCTATTTGACACAGCTGCCAATGGCAGTTAACTGAATAAATATTGGCCATGAATCTAAACTTCACACTTTTTTATAAACAAATAATACATGTAAATATGCCAACAGAATGTAGCTGTTTTTTCAACAGACTGTGATTTTGTTCCTCCTATTTCCGTTTTGGTGATTTAGTGCAAGTAATATTCTTGTCACCACATGGGGTCCAGGAGGAAAGAAAAATAACTTCCTAGGCATCCTAGATAATAAAATTTCCACTGAGGTGAAGTTGTTAGAAGACACAACCGTTGCACCAGATGTTTTCATCAGCACATGATTTGATTCGCTTATATCAGCTAGGGACAGATGTTCTCACAATTTGACTTAAATCATCAACTGCTGCAGTTCCTAATAAAGTTACCAGCCAACCGGCAAATACCTCCATTCTATTTACTGTCCATATCTAATTTTTACTCACATTTGGTGTTTAGAGTGGGTTAATTTTGGACCCTGGACACAAGTACAGACTGATATGTGATATTCCTATGTACTTGAGCCCTAGAGGAAAACAGCAAGGGCATCCAAGAAATCAAAAAGAAATCAACAGTGTGTAAACAACTCGTGCAAATAACCAGAAAATCAACTTTTAAAATGTGGGGAAAAGAGAAATTTGATTACATTTTATTTTAATGTGTCCTTGTTATAGAGCAAATATACATTTAAGTAATATCAATCAACTATATGTACTTACTATATGGTTAGGATGAGGGTTTGGTTTAGTTGCATGTAATTATGCATAATTTATTGTTATTATTACTATAGTAAGTGCATGTAAAATGTGTAACAAGTACACCTTAAAAAACAAAGTGTCACCAGAAATTCCTCAAAAATGGGGGAATAAAATTCTCAATATATTTTGTTGACTTTAAAAGCCTTGTGTCCAATCGAACACTCTGGTATTTTAGTGCACGTTCATCCATCACTCAGTACTAGCTAGCCAAATTAGGCAGATGACAACATGGAAAGCTTGTGTGACATGCCCTCGTTCTCGAAACACCAATTAAACATGCTTTGTGCTGGTCATCATGTTTTATACAGTAAATTATAGGCTGCCATTATTAAAATGATTACAATTACTGATATATCAATATTCTACATTTGTATGTTCATGTACATTTTTTTACATTTGTACAAAAAAACTCTTCAGTGTTTTCCAGCATGATTTTCCATATTCACTGTAAAAGCACTTGTCAAGCAGCCATGATGTGAGACTGACACCTCCAGCTGACGCCCTCTAAAACACTTAGCCTCCATTTTCTGCCTTCCTCTCCCCTCTCTCTCCAGTCTGACTCAAAGCCCATTTCACTCGCTCCTTTGCTGCTCATATGTCTCTTCTTCCTCATCTTTTCCGGAATTCTTACCCCCACAAATTCAAGCTCTCTTTCTCTGCAGTTGCAGTTATAACTCTGCAATCATCCTTTTCTCTTCAGCACCTCTAAGATACTAATCCTGCTGTTCTTCTAGATGAAGTCCTGCAAAACCAGCCACCTGTGAATGAATTTGAAGTATTGCTGAATTTGTTGAAATAAAAAAAATAAGAATGTTTAAAAGATGCTCCAGATTCTTTTGCAAAAATATTTCACCGTTTTCTGTTTTTACTGTATTTCAGATAACGGTAGTATATATGAATAAAAATATAGAAAAATTGCAGGCTATTCATTATCTATTTCCTGCACATAAATAATGCATATGCATGACAATGAAGTCATGTTTTACACAAACAAAATCAATGTGATTCTGTCACACTAGACAACATGTATACTTCAGAAATGTTGATGTCTACTACCTGGTCTCCCTGTACTTCCACTGTAAATGCCTTACTGAAAACAAAATTTAACCTTTTTCTATTTTTTACCCTGAGAGCCTTATTTTCTGTGGTTATTGAACCTGGAATATTCATTTAAAGCTCCTTTGCACTAGCAGATCCATCCTGGACATCGATCATCCAATAAGAGCAGTCCTGTCTCTGACGTACAGTCACATAATGGAAAAGGGCTAATAAAATTACACAGACAAATTTTAGCCCGTGTTTCATCTCTCTGTCTGCCCGAGCACACAGACATTACTCTCCTTCTGTCCATTAAAGGAGACATTTGTTTTGGCTCAAGTCACATTAGCTCTAACCAGAAATGGTCCAGTGTACCTGACCTTTCTTCCACTTATTGATAGGATACAGTATAAATGATGGCAAAATCAGTGCTAACATTTTGAATCGTAACACTGCTAATATTGTTGTTTGTATTTTTTCTCATTTGAAAGTTGCTTAGGACAAAAGTGTCTTCTAAATATAAACGTAAACTGAGAACTGGAATATAACACTGTTGGTTAATTACTCGTAACATCAAACTAGCCGACTGACTAGCTGACTAATACTTGCATATAACACCTGGCAACTGACTAGCACATTCTGAGGTGTTTAGATTTTCTCCACAAACACAATAAGATTACATTTGTCCTGTTATTAAACGCAAGTAGGTCAGTATGAGATTGGAAAAAGGTAGGAGTATTTAAGTGAAATCAGTTCTGTGTGTGTCTAGGAGTTTGCGTTTCAATATTGTCTTGAGATCCAATCAGCATTAAGAAGGTTGGGTTAAAAAAGCCTACAAACTAAATCATCTGCCTAACACTTGTGCCAAAACTAGCAACTGTTTTTTAACTGCCATTCAATTTACCTGGAATGATGGGGTTTTGTTGAACTACAGGCAAAAAAAAAAAAACATGATTCACCAATTGTCACGGAAGTTGTGTAACCTTTTCTACTCAGAGTAAAGCTTTTACAAACGCTAGCCGATTTGGAATGAGGTAAATACAAAACACCCTGCAGTGTATGACGCACTAAGCCAGCAACAAAAAGCCATTGAACAACAATGCAGTCACACTGCAGATGCACTCAACACACCGAGTCAGGCTCTTAAGAGCATTATGGGAAGTGTCTGTGGCCGCTGATAATAGCCTTTTGCTCCCTTAGGAGTCTTTTTAGCTTTACAGAGTGCTTTAACAAACAGAGAAGGACAACAGCAATTCTCAACGGTGTTTATCTGGTGGCAAAAGCTACACAATCACATCAGAAACAAAGAGATCACTGGTCAGATGCCACCAAACATCCAACGGAATTTGTAGGTTCATAACGATGTCGAAAATGATGTGAAAATATCAAGTAAAAGAGACTGGGACAATATTGTAATGTGCAAAATTTCTTCAATCACAACCCAGGGTTATTGTGTCTTCCAGTCGAGCTACCATTCAAGTGCAAGAAGAGGCGAAAAATAACAATTTGGTACCCACGCACTGTTATTTGCGCGCACACACAGAAAACCTTATTTCATACAGCGTGCAATCACAGAATTGATTCCTCTTTCGCATCTCCTTACACTTAAATGGGCACATACACACAAAAATGATCTCAAAATACCGTTCTCAGTAAGTACTCTCGTGAACACATTTGGTTGTCTTAAGTGAATGTAAACAGTGGAGCAAGAAATCACATGTGCATTGTTATATTGGATCCGTGCAATCAGTCTTAAAGGGACAGCACCCTATAAAAACCTGCTGCTGTCTGTCTCAATGTTAATCAAACAACTTTCAACAAAGAATAATCTAAACTTAATATATACAGTGAACACTAGTGGTCGACCGATATTGGTTTTTTGACAGCCGATGCCGATATCTAGGAAAGCAGGGTGGCCGATGGCCAATATAATTTTATTTTAATTAATATTTAAGAAATTTTAAATCATTTGAAAATGGATTAAAAAAATAAATGTGTAAAAAAACAATTATACTTTAGATGACAAAGCATTTTTCACAAATAAATGAATATTTAATATAAATATAATTAAAACGGAAGTAAACACTACAAAAAACAGGGCACTCAGTATACTGGGAAGATTGTGTGCATTGGGAATCATATTTTTTCAAATAAAGCCAAGGTAATACTCATTTTACATACAGCACACAGTGAAAATGACATGAATATGGCAGTGGGCAAAAGCATGAAGCGTAGCATAATTTGAAATCACGAGTTTAAGTTTGTTGATCGCGCATTTCCTCCTGACCGACCGTCACGCAGAGAACACACGATCATACAGGATACAAATGCACACTTTATAAGATATCACAGCTGGATTCGACTAATTAAATGTTCATTAGTCATTCAAAGATTTGTTTAAACGATATAAATGCACATTTGCTGAAAACTTATCGGCCGATGCCGATATCTGAAAAAAATATTGGATATATCGGCCTTGGCGATATGTCGGTCAACCACTAGTTAACAGTATGCATTAGATTTCTGTACCTGAAAACTAATTAGACCTTATTTTATTTGTAACTTTGTTCTATTTTATTTCTATGTTTGAAATTTGTTTATTTGTATTATTTTATTACTGATGGTTCATTTATGTTTAAAACGTTTGAACTTTATTAGTTATTCTAATTAGTCTGAAGAATGCCTGCCCGAATGGCTACCAGGGATTTTGAAATTTTGAAATTGAAATAACTAAGTAATAATGATGACACTGATTTAAGAACTTATCAGAAGTTCTCTCTCTGATCTTTCTTTCTGTCTGGTCATATTCTTTTGCAAGAAATTGATTTGGGGTTTTGGAGGTTCATTTCATTTCATTATTTCACTTCATTTCATAAAATAAATTATTTTAGAGGCAAAACTAAAGACTAAGTGAATATACATCATGAATATTTATCAACATTTTTTTAACCTCATTGGCACATTTTAAGCATAAACCTAGAATTATGCTTTAAACAAGAAATACAAATTGCTAGTGTGGTAAAAAAAACTGTAAAACACTGAAATCAACATGCAATTGTAACACTAATAAAACTGTATTGAAGGATTAAAGATACCTGAAAAATGTAAATATCATCTATAAGACTGCTCTTTGCTACTCTGGATCAATATGTATTGTGAAAAGCACTATACAACTAATTAAAATTTCATCTGATTAATATATGTTTTAGCTAAATTGATTTACCTCATTTAAAACAATTACAATGTAGACACCTCTTAGACTTCTGCTTTAAACTTTTCTGACAGCTAAATTATTACTAAATAAAAGCAAAATCAACAATATTATGTAAAGCAACCGTTTTCGGCTCTTATTTGAAAAAGGTGAGTTAATAAAAAAAAAAATATTTGTCTTCTATTAAAATCAGTATTATGATAAAGCCTTCCTGAAAGTAAATATTTTACCTGTATTTTTACTGTTGGCACATATATATATATATATATTTTAATCCAAAAGATGACAGGTAGACCCACAGTAGTCTGTGAGTTATGAAGGAAAATATAAAATAAATATATATAAATGAAAGAAAATATTAAAGAACTGTCCCCAGTTTCCCCTATGTCAAGAACAGAAGAGTCTGATCCCTCAAGTATTGAGTCACCTCTGGAGCAGAGCAGTATTGTGTGGTCTATCTTAGACTGGCAGGGTTATAATGACTAGCGCTGAGGTGGGTGTTTGCAGCCTTTGATCATTACTGGCTTAAATTAGGAATTATCTCAAGCACATGACTTCACTGGCAGTCTGCACGTGAGACTTGCTCCGTGTCAGTCTCACTCATATGTGCCCACATCTACACACACACACACACACACACACAGCATGGGTGTTTACGTACACGCTGAAGGACAGCAACAACTGCAGCTCGATAGGGGAAGTCCCTGTCTTTCTGTGGCCATTACACCACAGGCATGATCAAACTGAGATAATGGCAGCCAGTCTGTAGGATTGAAGCTACCGCAGTGATGACAAATTGATGCATCATACCAGATATTGGAAACAGACTGATACCTGTCCGATATATTTATATCACGGCATTTCCCCAACATTCATACATGCCTTAAACAGCGCACATCCTCAGGCTTCATCAGTCTGTGCTGCAGGCTAAAGTTTCCATGAATAAAAGATGAGGTAGATGGACCCTGCGCCTCACTATCTACTCAATCAACATGTAGTTCACAGTCACAGCAGAAAAAGATACAGTAAATAAGACTGTAGCATTTCAAATGAGACTCCCCAGATCTGCCTTTAAAAACCCTGGAATAAAAACAACTAGTGACTTGTTACTTTAATATAATAGTACCACATACCATAGCAAAATCATAAAAAAAAAATTCAACAGATCATTAAATGTATTTTTAATAATCAGTCTTTGGTATTATGCCTCCTAGGCTGCATTTATTTGATCAAAATACAGTAAAAACTGTGAAATTGTAAAATATTACTACAATTGTTATAATAACTGTCTATTTTACTATATTTTAAAATGTAATTTATTCCTGTAATGGCAAAGCTGAATTTTCAGCAGCCATTAGTCTTCAATGTCACATTATGGCTTTAGTGCTCAAGAAACATTTATTATCAGTGTTGAAAACCGTTATATTTTTGTGGAAACTGAATGTTTTGATGAACAGAAAGTGTAAAAAAGCAGCATTTATTTGAAATGGAAACCTTTTGTAACATTATAAATGTATTTACTGTCACTTTTTAACAATTTAATACAACCTTGCTAAATAAGATTAACAGTAGCTAAAAAAAAAAACCTTTGGATGATGGTGTATCATTTCATTACAGAAAGCATTACCAGACCCTCATTCCTCTAAACATTTTGAAAGAGCATATGGAGGTAAACTGATGTATTGATTAATTATTTTTCTGTCAAAAACAATAAAGCGACACATAGATCCTCTGTGAGCCATTTCTTTCTGTAGTAACATTCATTACGGCAAAACAGAATCTCAGTGTTGCCATCTTTATGTACTTACAAGCACAAAATTAACAGTTAATGTAAAATGTGTCACAGGGGTGCGTTTACTCAAATTATTATTTGTTTCCTTAATTCATAAAGCACTTTACAACTACTTTATAACTCAAAGTGCTGAACAATCATGAAAAATTCACAAAAACTCAACACTTAGTTCCAAATGCAGGTCATCCAACCAGAATTTAAAGTTGGAGCAATCTGATAATATTACATATACATACCACTATGTGTGAAAGGGATTTGAAAATACATAGAAAACTACTCAAAGGACCAGAATATATTCAGCTCAGAACTGTTTATTCAATTAGCGTAAGCTTCATGGCTCCTCAGTTAATCAGGGGGTCTGGGGCAAATGTTGCGTTTGCCCCAGTCTCACGAGTGTAGCATCATGGGAAAGCACTCTGTGTGAATCCATTTGGTTTTAAAGCTATGCTAATTAGCAGCGTTTAATTGGAAACAGAGGGAGTGCCATGTGTGGAATCTGACTAGTGGGAATCCAAATGGAATGGAAAACCAACAATCTTTCCAGTCTAAAATGCTCTTCAGAAAACAAAGTTCTAACTCTGAATTCTAATCGGATGAGCTGTTTAAAGTTAAAAGGCAGATAAATGTACTCCTGTGATCACACATTCTATACTAATGCATTAAGTTGATATGGTGTTTTAAAATCATAAGCAGCCAACAGTTAGGCCAATGAACTTCTTGATGTCTTGTCCACCTTATTTTGCAGCTAAAATAACTAAGCAAATGGCACCAGAAACCTCACATATTCAAGTTACAAATGGCCACGTCCACTCTCACATCAAAAATAAAGTGGATATATGCATTTTGCTGTTGTTGCCACTTAAAATCAAAAGCACTGCAACTCTGCAATTTTAAGTAGAGGAATAGGGGAAAAAGAAAAGAAACAAAAATCAGGTCACACTTTATTTTAAGGTCCAGTTGTTGCCATTAACAAACCATTAACTATGACTTTTGCCTCAATAAACTCTTAATTTGCTGCTTATTAATAGTTAGAAAGGTAGTTGTTAAGTTTAGGTATTGGACAGGACTATGGCAGTATAGCAGTATCTTCAGGCCACAGGCAATCACAGAAAAAATGAGTGGGTCAGTCAGGCAATCAAACAGCCTCTCCTACATAACATAGAGTTCATATTGCAAAAGAGGCTTGATGGCTACTCAGGAATTTCATGTTCCTATATAGAGATCTCTGAGTGACAGGTGAACCCTCATATAGCAGTGACATGTGTTTCTAAGGATGCATATGCTGGTCTGCAATCTTCTCAGTTCGTCTAGTGTATTGTTTCATCACAAAGACTTAGCAGTGTATTTGTGAAGTTTACAATAGACGTCTATAAAAATTATACTGCAAAAATATAACATTAACACTTAATGTCTTTTTTTGCAATTTACAGAGCCAAGTGCTGTCACAGAGACAGGTGTGATATCGCTTTTGCAGTTCTCTCTATCAGGTACCACATTTTCTGCATACTATTCCAGAGAAAATATTACTTACAGCACCTTTAAACTTATTTCTTGCATCAGTGAATCGTCTAACCTCAAGTCATGTTCAGCACACCACCATTGCAACAATATTCATCACTCAACACAGAGAACAAGAGCGCAGTATGGAAATGTATTATATATTTCGATTTGTTCCAGAGAGGGAGAGAGAAACACAAAGATGACTCAAAACAAACCAAACCAAACGTGTGGTCACCCTTCAAGATCCTCAAATCTTTCTTACATCATAAAAGATGCCAGTGTGAAAAGGTGTAGACTGAAATACCGCAGGTCTTAAAAATGCAAGCAAGATGAAGAGGTCTCGAGCGAATGTGGGGTGTTTATTTCGCTGTATGGCACCCTGAAGCCCTTTCATGCTCTTTAAAACCCTGGTGAGTCAGATGTTTTTATTCTGGAGCCATCTTATATGCTCAACACCCTAGCAAAACTACTGCCTCGAAGCTGTACCAAAAGATTAGGTAAGGCAATTGTGCCATGTAAGTATTCAAATTTATTTCAAAATCAATACACATAACTGCATGAGCATGTTTTGTTTTATCACATCATTAACAAAGCTCTGAGGTCATGCCACCTCTCTGCCATAAACCAGGATGGAATGAGATTACACAGACCATCATTAGGGCTTTAATTAGATCAAGGACAAAAGCTCAGAGATAAAGTTGCGTCATTTTGAGGTTTCAGGGCAAGAAAGGTCAATGAAACTCCAGCCACTTATATAAATGCCACAACAAAACAATTGTGTGTCCACTTCACTAAATTCTTGCATATTTCATGAAGCTGAATAAAACATAATATAAGGAGATAGTTCAGCCAAAAGTGAAAATAATATTTGATAAATTAATTGATATTAATAGGTTATAACTACATTTTCCAAAGCTATTGATGAAAAAATAATTTATTAACATGAATTCATTATAATTAAAGGGTTACTCCACCCCAAAATGAAAATTTTGTCATTAATCACTTACCCCCATGTCGTTCCAAACCCGTAAAAGCTTTGTTCGTCTTTGGAACACAATTTAAGATATTTTGGATGAAAACCGGGAGGCTTGTGACTGTCCCATTGACTGCCAAGTAAATCAAGGCCCAGAAAAGTATGAAAGACATCGTCAAAATTGTCCATCTGCCATCAGTGGTTCAACCGTAATGTTATGAAGCTACAAGAATACTTTTTGTACGCAAAGAAAAGCAAAATAACGACTTTATTCAACAATTCGTCTCCTCCACGTCACTGTATCGCCATTTTGGAGAGTATCTGCTAGAAGCAAACAGCGTATCCATGTGGTGCGGCTGACAAAGAACAGCATACGCAGTTTGCGTCCAGTGGATATTCTCCAAAATGGCGCTACAGTGACGTGGAGGAGACGAATTGAATAAAGTTGTTGTTTTTGTTTTCGTTTTCTTTGCGGACTATGGACTATTTTGACAATGTCTTTCATACTTTTCTGGGCTTTGACAGTGCAAATCGCTTGGCAGTCAATGGGACAGTCACAAGCCTCCCAGTTTTCATTCAAAATATCTTAAATTGTGTTCTTTACGGGTTTGGAACGACATGGGGGTAAGTGATTAATGACAAAATTTTCATTTTGGGGTGGAGTAACCCTTTAATATAAGTAAGTTCGTCCAAGTTGAAAATTATATTTTATGAATTAATTAATCTAAATTTTATAGAGCTATTGTTGAAACAATATAAAAAAGGAAAATTTAATTTTGCAAACATTAAGATAGACAGAATACATTACAGATAGTTCCACTCAAAAGTGAAAACTGTCATTATTCACTCATCCTCATGTCGGTGCACATCTGTATGCCGTTATTCTTTTTCTCAATGGAACAAAAAAAGGAGATTTTTTTTATAAAGCAATAGTTCACAGTGTCCAATGGAGCTTAAAAATAGTAAAAAGACTTTTTTTTAAAAAAATGACAGAATTAAACTGATGAACTATTCTTTTAATTTTCTGTTTACAACTTTATGTGGAGATTAGAGCAACAAAAAGCTTCAGCGGTGACACATAAAAGTGCAACACCAGAGGTTTGTTAAAACCACCCACTCACTAAAGGGCCAATGAGAACCTAAGCACAAAGTAAACAAGATGCTTTTAAGAAAATTAAAATCAGCGGATCATCGTTAAGTGTTGATGCAAACGCAGTTAAAAAGAAAGGATAACTGTCTCAAAGTGCAGAGGAAATGGGCTTTCTAGCGAAGCAGAATGTCGCCAATGGCAGATTGGAAAAGCAATAACGTTTCAGTGCAACCTGAGGGATGCTTCAACTCATCAGAATCAGTACACAAAACAGAATAAATGCATATTAACTCAAGTTTATTCCAATGCACTGAATTAGTCTTTTTGCATTCAGTATTGATTCATATCCACCTACGAGCAATGCAACAACACAACCTCTCAGCTGGACAAAGAAAAGCTGGTGATAGGCAGAAAATGAATGACTGAGAGAGGCACAGCTGTGTGCTTTGTTAGAGAGAGCGACAAAATGTACCTCAGCATGTGTGTGCGCATGTACGATTTTGAGTGTGATTGTGCATAGATGCCCTTTTATATAAAATCAACTACTGAGGACTGTTATTACTTCCCCTCCATCATCCTCTTTGCAAATGGTGAAATTGCATTTCACCTACCACAAAAGAACAAAACAATATTCAACCGCTCTAGT
>JAFVLL020036689.1:48027-114776 GCA_021397915.2 Tor tambroides | reverse complement strand
ATTGAATGCGAAATTATTGCAATATAAAAGTATATTTAAAAACTTTAATGTTAGGTGGAATTAATCGCGATTAATCGCGATTAATTTTAGAAAAACGTGCAATCAATTAGTTAATTTTTTTTAATCGATTGACAGCACTAATATATATATATATATATATATATATATATATATATATTGTTACATAACAGACCTGTCTGATTTTTTAGCTGAATGTACTCCAATCACCATGGTACTACAGCTTACCAATCTGGTTTTAGAAGTAGCACCGGAAATGGAATTGGAGGCAGAAAGTGTAGCACTGAGAGCTCTTTCCTTTTACCATAATGCAAAACATATGTTGAAGACCTGAATATGGTGGCTCTGATTGTGCCAGTATGATGGGTTTCCACAAAAGGATGTGAAAAGTAATCAAGGATGTAACAATGAAGAGTCAAGAAGAAACAGTTGTGCAAGACGTCCACAGCTCTTCCTTGCCCATGTGGAACTGGCTCTACAGATCCAGAGAATACAGTTTTTTGGCATGCCAACCACGCTCTATTTATGTGGTTTCTTAACTTCAAGAGGGGCAGCTGCCTTCTTTGGACTGGAGCCCTGCTGTGTTTCATCTTTGTGGTGCAGCGTGCCACCAGACTAACCAACTCCATGCCCTCAATTCTGTAGTGGAGCGCTGCCACCAAAAGCTGCCAAGAGATTTTACTTTGGTATTGCTATAGTACAGGGGTGTCCAGTCCTGCTCCTGGAGGGCCACCTTCATGCAGAGTTTAGCCCCATCCTGCTCCAACACACTTTCCTGGGAGCTTCTAGTGAGTCTGGAGACCTTGATTAACTGGTTCAGATGAGTTGAATTAGGGTTGAGGCAAATTCTACAGGACTTTGGTTGTCCAGGAGCAAGGTTGGACACCTCTGGTTGGCACATGGGAGATACTCCAAGAGAAAGAAGTTGCTTTAAGACACCGATATACTCACAGTAAAGTTATTTTATTTTCTGCGATACAAGTTTGATGCAAACAGCAGTATACTTTTAGCAAACATCCCAATGCTGTACATGCTTCTGAAAGCTGTGTGCTGCATGCTTTCCTCTCAATAATTACATCCCCACTTTATAAATCAACTCTCCAGTGTCTTCATGTTTTTATTCGATCTGACATCAACAGACTGAACAGAAGAAATGAACCAGAGAAAGAAGGTTGAGCTCCAGATCTACACCTGCATATTTACATAATCACCACAAACCAATGGTAGTCTGAAGGTGCTTAGCAGCCAGAGAGAACTTTTCTAGAAACTTTCAAACTCCCAAAAAGAAACCCGAATTAACTTTGTTTTGACCTGATTTGAAATGCTGCCACACCAGTTCGTCCATCCGTTTCACCTGAAGTATATTGGGGGCTTTATGCTGAAGAACGGCTCTGCAGTTGCAGTTGTCTCTGCTGCAAACTAGACCTTATAGTGGTTCATTTTCCATGTTTTGCTTACTTCTGAACAATGTTGTTACACTTTTAAAAATAAAGGTGGTTCACGATGCCATAGAGGAACATTTTTGTCTAAATAGTTCCATAAAGAATCTTTAACATCTGATTTGCTTTGTGGTGAAAGAAGGTTCTTCAGATTATTAAAGGTAAGAAAGAGATGGTTCTTTAAATAACCTTTGACTGAATGATTCTTTGTGGAACCAAAAATGGTTCTTCTATGGCATCGCTGTGAAGAACAAGAAAAGTAAAGAAGAGTGTAGGGTTCTACGAACTAAATGTCCATTTAGCAAGTTCGTTGGCTTCAGGTTTAAGTATAATAAACTGGTTAGTACAAGACAGCTAGGTTATGTTTTCCCATTTACCCTTTCTTGTATTTTAGAGGAACATTCAAGGCCACCTAACATAAAGTGCTGAACTAACATCTCAAGCCAAAATGGAAAACCAGACTGTCAAACTGCCCACAGTTCTCAGCAAACTTCAAAATCATTTCTCAACAGTCCATCGACACATTTGTGGTTTAAAGACGCCAACTCCTTACTTTAGTTGAGTTTTTTGTGGGATCTGCGGCCTAACTGTAGCCACCTTGTGTTTTGGGACTGAGGATGCTTCCAAAGAACCAAGGCTGGTTGTGAGTGGTGGTGATAGATCAGTGAACACATTCAACAAAGCAGGTCCATACTGCTTTTGTGTAATTTATACAGTCCATCTGTAATTTTGTAGTCTATGCCTGAGGCTGTGTGTAATCATTGTGATACTTAAATCCATTTTAAATAAATTGTTAACTTTTATACGAGTCACTTTCCAGAAAGAATATCTGTTTTCATAGACTAAAGGCCATTGCACGCTTAGTCCGAATGCATGCAACGGATGCGAAAACTCAGAAAATCGAACCTGATCTGATTTTTTTTTGACGGACGAAAATTTTGGAGGCAGTGTGCAAACGTGATTGACACAACGTGAGGTCGTATTTATTTTTTAACGTGCGAAAATTTCGGACGAAAATTTCGGACTCAGTGTCAGAGACCTTAAGGCTGTCAGTGAATGCCCTTTAAATGTGCTCTGACTCAAATATTTAGAGGCATGTATGGACCTAAAGGTGCTAGATGCATCAGGTAAATGATACCATTTGCACATCTGCAACCAGGTCCAAGTTGAACCTGAGGTCCAAGTCCATGGCAGGAGGACAAGCCAAAACAGGTTTTATGATACTTGTTTTCGAACAGGGTTTAGCCCCAGGGACCAAGCAAGGTAATGTAATTTTCAGACTGAACTTCCTCTAACTCAGGTCTAACAGTTTGATATTCAATATTAGATCTAGAATTGTGGTTTCTAACAAGTGTATAATGGCAATTGATATAATTCTGAATTAATAATCTAAATTTTCAGTCAATGTAGCCTATGGGATGTTATTTTTTGTAATGTATCTTTAATGCAGAATGACCCTCAAAAGTTTGTGAACATGACTCCACCACTACTTTACCTGAGTTCTTCATTCTTCCTGGATTGTTAACAGCTTGCAGATGCCTACCTAATTATGGGCATAAATTAGCATCATTCTGCTCTGAATCACATTGGAGTATTGCCTATGCACCAGTGTGAACAATTTATTCTTTGTAACAATCCAGTTTCATTGCTTTTTGACAGGATGGGTGCAGAACAATGCCTGCATTGTATTCTCAGACAGGCAGGGGACCAATACTGAAATGGATTGAGGCTGGTGCTGTTGCTCGTTCCTTAACCTCATTCTCAGAAATTTTGCCTGCACAGTATTTATATTGCATATTAATGGGACTTTATATTGTTGATTATGATCAGGGTCTGGTTGATTTTCTGGAAAGGTGTTAGCATGAACACTCTTTTATTTAAACTCTCTTATTATTTAGATATGCTTCCAAGATTGCCATTAAATCACTAAATAAACAAGATCAAGCATGTCATTCAGTGATGGATGTATTGAAACAACATTGGTCCCAGTTGGTACCAAAACATATTTGAACATGTTTAAAATAAATGAACTGTATGGATGGTCAAGACCAGCAAAATTGCATTATTGCATGAAGTGAAATATTTTAGAGAAATGCTAATTTGGAAGAATCAATTGGCAAATGAAATATACTTCCTAAGCAAAACTGTTTAAAATAAGCGTTTACTATCACAAAATGTTTCCTTGAGTAACGGTCTTGCGATGCGGTTTTAGCAGGAGACACTGTGAAGCTACAATGTTATCAAGTGCACTCAGCCAAAGCCTTTCTGGAATTTCCTTTCCACCGTCTTTATCCATTGAGGATGGGTGCTGCAGTAATGCTGAAACTGTGGCTTTGAGCATTGATAGAGGAAGTTCACAGACATTTGTGCACAGACCACTCTTGTTCATTGCCTTTAGTTTAGAGAGATCAGAGGCCTGGGGCTGTATGATAAAACACATTGACACACAATGACAGGATCTGTCTGTCTCCCAGCACTATGGACCAATGTGTGGTGATGATAGGTTTAGAAGTACACAATAACCGTGGAAAGGTCATCCACTCTCGCTTGGCATTTGAATTCTAAACAATTGATAGCATGCTGAGCCTGAGATAGCTGAATGTGAACAGGAAAAAAAAAAGATGTGTGTGTTTTGAAGTTTTAGTAATGAATAAAAGAAACGGTTGTACTGAAAATGGTTCAACTTGATTGATTGATTGATTGATTGTTTGTATTGTATTGTATTGTAGCCAGGTTTAAAAAAAAATACTGTTATGATATTTTACTGATACTTGTTATTTTTGCATGATTGCATGAAGTCCTAATTAATTTTAATTGCTAGGAAAAGAGCAACCACTAGATTACTCAAAATTTCTGCTTTGGTAAATGATGACAACATTTTCAAAATGACTTTTTTATATAACGTTATTACAATGATTCTTAAAAAAAATATTTGAAAAACAATGAAACCCAAGTGATTACTTGCATACACATACTAAGGATTAAATTATCTGGCAATACCCAAATGAGGCCTATTTCCTGTGCTGGGTGCTTGGGGAGGAAGAGGCGGCCAATTCAGTCTTGCACTGATGTGTTTAATAGTTAGTTTTGGGAGTCAGAAAACCATTCTACAGACAACCATTGTGCCTGTTTGCGTGTTTATGAATGTTGTCCCTTTTTTATGTGTTTAGTTTGCCTTTCTTGGTCAATCGTATGAGGTAACATGCTAATAAAACAGAAACAGATGGAAATTGCATGCTATAAAGTCAATATTTTATGCCTGTGAAACATCTCGCTGGGTTCTGGACATACTTTGGAGTTAAATGATGATCTCTTTTGTTGTTCACAATAGAGATATCGTGGTTACACTTTATTTTACAGTCTGTACACGTACCTGTACTCATGGTGTACTTACCTAAGAAAGTACTGGATAATATAAGGTAACTACATGGGTGAAGATTAGGTTTTGGGGTAGATTCACATTTATTACCTAGTTATTACCCAGTTATTGCATTTACTATAATAAGTACATGCATTTTAAATGCTCTTGCGCTTGGTCACAGAACATACATCAATGTTTTATTTCAGAATAATCCAGTTATTGTGTCTATGGCTCTAAATCAATTGGCCTCCATGCATGTGGGTGACAAGTGTACTTTGTATACCAACAATATCAAATTACAATCCATAAATTATGCAGAACTTTAAGCCATGTGTGACTTTCATTAGACTTCATGTAATATTGAAACTCTGACAACTTTTTTGATCTTTTTCAGAAACATAACCTTTCAGGATGGATGACGGACAATGCTACTACAATGAAACCATAGCCTTTTTTTACAATCGTAGTCAGAAGTATCTGGCCACAGAATGGAACGCCGTAAGCAAGCTAGTGATGGGACTTGGGATTACAGTATGTATTTTTATTATGCTGGCTAACTTGCTCGTGATGGTGGCCATCTACATCAACCGCCGATTTCACTTTCCAATCTACTATCTAATGGCTAACCTCGCAGCCGCGGACTTCTTTGCGGGACTTGCCTATTTCTACTTGATGTTTAACACGGGACCCAATACGAGAAGGCTAACGGTCAGCACGTGGTTGCTTCGCCAAGGCCTCATCGATACGAGCCTTACAGCCTCAGTTGCCAACTTGTTAGCTATAGCCATTGAGCGCCACATAACCGTGTTTCGAATGCAGCTCCATACCCGCATGAGCAATCGCCGAGTAGTTGTAGTTATCGTCATCATCTGGACCATGTCTATTATCATGGGCGCCATTCCTAGCGTGGGCTGGAACTGCATCTGTGCTATAGATACTTGCTCCAACATGGCTCCCCTCTACAGCAACTCCTACTTGGGCTTCTGGGCGATCTTCAACCTGGTGACCTTCGTGGTGATGGTCGTTCTATACGCCCACATATTTATGTATGTACGTCAGCGAACCATGAGGATGTCCCGGCACAGCTCGGGTCAACGGCGGAACCGGGACACTATGATGAGCTTGCTGAAAACGGTTGTGATTGTGTTGGGTAAGTTCTGCTTCAATAATTCATTAGTAAAGTATTTCGTGCTTTGAGGGCCAACGTTTTGAAGAGTTAAATTCCAATTTTCTCCAACACATTTGACTGGAAGTTCACTGTAATCCCAAAGATCTTGAGTAGCTGGTTCTGTTTAAGATTTGAGATAAACTCTGTAGGGTATAGTGAAGCTCCAGGAGCAAGATTGGACACCCCTACTCTAGCAGAGTAGCTCCTGATCTTGGTCCTGGAGACCCCAACATGTCACTTTTTGCATGTCTTATTAAAGGGGTCATATGATGATGCTAAAAATAACATTATTTTGTGTATCTGGTGTAATGCAATGTGTTTACATGGTTTAAGGTTCAAAAAACACATTATTTCCCACATAACGTACATTATTGTTGCTCATCTCTGCTCCGCCTTTCTGAAATGTGTCGATGTTTACAAAGCTCATCGTTCTGAAAAGCGCGGTGTACTCTGATTGGCCAGCTATCCAGTGTGTTGTGATTGGCTGATGATGGAAATGTTACACCCTAACCATATTTCGAAAAAAACAGCATCTCTACAAAATGGCGGTGACGGCAACAATACTGCCGCGAGAATAAAAGCTATGCCTTCTTTCTTTGTGTAAACATTTGGACGGTGTTATGCAAATCTTCCAACACAGTGACATAGATGTGGGGGTGTGTTTGAATGAGGTGTTTTAGGAAGGCATGGACGAATCTTAACTTTTGAAAATAATATGTCTTTGCGTTTGAGACTTCAGTTTTTGCAACTTTATGGATCTTATATATGCACAAACAGCTTGTGACACTCCAAAGACAAAGGAAAACTTGAAATCACATCACATGATCACTTTAAGCAAAAATACCCTATTCAGGTCATTAGTAGAGACTGAAATGGGTATGACAGACAAAAAGACATGTTGAATGTGCAGTGTTTTTGCTTCAGGAACAAGGTTGGGAAACAACCCTGGGTAGCCAACCCTGCTCCTTGAGGGCCACTATCCTGCAGACTTAAGTTCCAACCTGCTTTACAACACACTTGGCTGTTGTTTTCAAGTAATCCTGAACCCCTTAATTAGCTGGTTTAGTGTACAATTTGGGTTGGTGCTAAACTCTGCAGGATGGTAGCCTTCCAAGGGTTGGACACCCATGATATAGATTTGTTCTCAAAGCTAACAGACAAAATGGCAATGGCAAATTTATTTATATAGCACTATTAATTACAATCCATGGTTGTCCAATGTGCTTTACAGCAAAGGAAAAATATATATAATATAAAATAATATAAACATTATAAGCCTTATCGAACAGATACGTTTTTAAGCTAGACTTAAAAGCAGATACAGAGGGAGCAAGTCTGATTGTGACAGGTAATTCATTCCAGAGTCTGGGGGCAACTACAGAAAATGCACGGTCACCTCTACACTTATACTCTGACCTAGGAATGAACAACAGTCTCTGATTAGAAGACCGAAGTGATCTACTGGAAAAATGTTCAATCAATAGGTCAGAAAGGTAAGATGGGGCCATACCATTTAAGTGTGTGTTTTTCCTCAAAAATGAAACTTATATTTTATTGTATTCACTATTAGAAGTAAATGTGTTTGGGTGATTGTTTTATTTTATTTTATTTTATTTTAAAATTGATGTTTTTGTGTGTGTGTGTGTGTGTGATTTCATGATTGAATTAGCGTAGTGAATTGAAAGCTGATGTTCAAACCATCAACTGCAAAGTTATGACAGTTATTTATATATGACATAGCTGAATAAATCTCATTTAACACCATTTTAATGGATGGTTGATATGCTGATATACTTCCATAACTTTCAAATCATTGCTGTTTATTGGGTGTGATGTTTATATTTCTCATGAACTACAATTATGGCAGTTTCTGGGATTCACAAGAGGCAAGATGGCAGTAAATCCAACAAAATATTTTTAATGCAATACATGCATGCAGTTTGGAAATGCAGTGGTCAGTTTATTATAATCTGTTTTTATTTTTAAAGATGATCACTGCCTTCATGAAAGCATTATAAGGGGGAAAAAAAAACCCAGAAACATTGACTTCCAAATTCATGTTTTTTTGTTTTGTTTTTTTCCAAAATTATCTGTATGCCATGTAAGCATATCTGAGCTTGTGATGTGATCCATTAATGCTGATAAGGCAAGAAAGCAGATAAATAAAAAGCCAACACTGGCAAAATGTATTCCGAATGAAACGCCCTGCTGCTTTACACCACATGAGTCCCGATTCTCGTTTTCTTGAGAAGCGGAAACCGTTCCAATGATTTCATCATCATTGTAACTATGTTATTCTAATATACTTCATACGCCCTTGAGTAACTCTCAACAATGGATGAGTCATGCCTTTGAGAAGCCACAAAACTGATTTCATTTTAGGTTGTGGAAGTTATTTGGAAGAGTTTGAGGCGATACAGTGTCTCATCGTTTCCTGGAAAGTTCTTTTTGGTGGAGAGAAACCTGAATTTCTGATGTGACAGTGGACATCAGTGTTGCCAGATCGCACCACAAAAACAGGCAAACTGGTCTGACAAAATTTCAAGTTGTTTATAATTAGACAAGCAGTGCACTAAAGAGAATTTTGGAAATGCAGTAAACTCTCATGCAGATAGAGCAGGGAAATAATGTGCTTTAATGTGCTGATGGCCAACAAGTGTCGAAATAACCTTTTTAAAACATCCCCGTGACATCTGTCTTTAGCACTTTTTAGTCTCTTTTGGCACACATTGTTTTAACCACACCTTTATGTTTTCAGTTACCACTTCCTGCTGCATGAGTTCACTTCAATATATTTTTAGGAGGAGGTTGTGAAATGTTGATCAGAATAAACCAAAGAGGCCGGTGCAAATGTTTATTTGAGCTATTTTCCTCATTTGTATGTCACTTTGGATAAAATTATCTGCTAAATGACTAAATGTAAATGTAATAAAATCAGCATAACAGCATAACAGATGAGTTAGTCAGAATAATCAGAGTAATAAATCATAATAAATGTTATTTGACCCACCAATCTATATACAACACTCATATTTAAAATAAATAAATACATAAATGTAGATATTCTGGTCTCATTTTAGAACTGTAATATAATTTGAAGGATTACATTATTTAAAGATTTGTACACTATAAGCTCACTGTCATTCTTAAATCCTCTTTCATGGCCTCATGGGATAGTAAAGTGTCCGTCATATGCACATCCCAGCATTAGACAGAAGCAGTAGGTCATTCAGGTTCTTTTCACCTACTTTCCACAAATTCAGACATATTACTCATGTCACATACTGTGTTTCGCCTACTGTACGGTAGGGAATAAGCATATTTGGACACATGTAAGGTATATGATATGTCCAGTTTGGGTCAATTCTCACACCATTCCACGTGCATATTATATCTACATAAAAATAGCATCATATCTTTTATTATGACGGTGCAATCATAAGCAGATGGTTTTAAACCACAAAGATTTGTTCAACAAACAAACTGTCCTCACTCATTTTTAATATAATTTGAAAATGGTGGGAAACCTCGTAAAGGTCAATTCTCTTGGCTATCAATTCTTTGCAAAAAAAACACATGAAATGATCATTAATCGTTTTTTTGGTCTACCACAAGTATCTACACTGTGGATATGAGCATCATGGAGCCATATTGCACATGTTCTCTGAGAACATGTCCTTTAATGATGTGACTATGACATAGAGGATTTGCTCTGGGGATCAATTTGTTCTCTCCAATTTCTGTTCACACTCATTGCCTTTTTGGCGAGATTCCATGTGTTCGCTTCCTGTCAAAGTCCTTCAGTGCTAGTACAAATTTATGCACCAGGCTCTAAGTTGTGGCTCAAACCACTAAAAGCCTATACATATATAAGCAGCTTTACCTAAATGCTACGTAATATGTTACCCTTCGCTCTATTGTGCCAATTTGTAGTCGACAAACAATGTAGCCCTTGAGTAGTCTACAGCTGAGGGCCCGTCATAGTGGTCTTGCGGCCAGTTCCACTGTTTGCCTTGCACTGCATCAGTGTCATGCCTCGCCGGCTCCTCCAGTGAAGCCTGGCCTAGAAAAAAAGGAACTCAGTCATGGTTCAGCATCCCGCTGCACAAGCACGGCGCAAGAAACAGTGCTGTTGTTGTTTGGACCGGCCAGAGCTTGTCTTGAACCTCTGGAGAGAATGGAGAGCAGGGGTCTGGATGAAAGCATGGTTTGTAGACTGTGATCTCAGGCTGGAAATTAGAGATGTATAACTATTAATAACATGGCAATTAATGTTTAATAGGGATTACGTGAAGATTTCATTAAGAAAATTCTCATAGACTTCGATATGTAAATATCCGGTTAGCAATCTGGTCTGTGTGCCGAGTCCCAGGAAAGTCGTAAGAAAAGCTGTTTAAACGGGGAGGGCTGAACAAATGACCATGCATTTGCCAAATCCTTCAGTCCCAAATCTGCTGTTAACTATGCAAAGCATGTACTAAGCACTTCCACAGGTGTTGCCGTCTCGCTGAGTTCCCATCAACCTCCTGCTAATGCTGCATATTTTTGACCACAAACATTTGGCCATGTGTTGTCAAGTTTACCAAAAACAGATAGCACTTGTTTTGCAAAGATAACTTTTACTGGTTAATGCTGATAGACACTGATTATTTTTTGCAGTCTAAATGTTAAAGAAGACATGATATCTGTTGAGAGAATTTATCTTAGATGAGTCAAGGTTTGTCATGTGACAGCAAATCATGATGTGTTGTTGAAAGCAGCACAATGATAATGGCTGTAAAATTACTACACAACTCAATATAATTGCTGACTAGTTGCTCAAATAACAATTCTATTTTAAGTCTCACAAACCGTGGAGGTTAAAAGTTATTATTACTTGTGGTTTAGACAGAGAATCAGATGTCAATTTTGTTAATTTAACTCTACAAGGGTGCATTTCCCATACAACGCGTTGCTTAACTGTAGTAATTTTGCTGCACATCCATCACTCAAACCACACTGATTCAACAACAGAACTTTTGATAATGACATTGTCACGCAGGTGAAGTAAGAACTTCTGCTAATTAATTATTGTAACAAACATGGCACCTGGGGACTACTTCGCTTTTTTTAGTTCTGTCCTATATACATATGTGTGTGTGTATACAGTTCTCAATATATGATCTATTTATAATGCACATCACACCAACAAGAAACTCTGCTTCAAACTATAATGACAGAACTTGTGACCACAATGCTTTCTGGAAAACTTTAACAATGCTTTTTGGAAACACACCCCTGAATTAGAGATGAATGAGGTTAGAGATGAATGAAATCAATAAATAAAGTTTATTAGACATTTCGAATGACAGGACAAGTTTATAAAAGGTTTTACTATGTTCATAAATTGGACTATATTGGTCATGCTGTATAACTGTTTTTGTGTGCAGCTAGTGAAAACAACGATCACCTTTTTTTTTTTTTTTTTTTGCCTTGATTTACTTTATGGTTCCTGGGTCTTTTAGCTAATTACATTCAATTCAGACTGCAAGTTCACAAGGAGAGAAATACTGCATAATTACATTTTCTGTAATTATTACGATTTTTTTCCACATGCTACTTCACTTTGACTTTTTATTGATTGAATATATATAACTTTGAATATATAACTTTTCTCACATGTCCCATCAAACCCCTACAAAGAGCCAGTGAAAGCTTTTATTTTTGCAGTAATGGGGTCATTCACACACTAAGAAGTCTAGAACTTCTTTTAACTTGAGCACTGCCTTTATATAACATTGTGTCATGCGCGAGATGCCACAAAAGATGTGAAATGCAAGTCCAACACATCCATTGAGAGCATCTTTACATAAAAACCAAATGAAAAAGCAGTGAAGTGGAATGGAAAACACCTTCTGTGTGAATGGCTCCTTACTCTAGACTTTTCCAGCACCAGTCGAACACACTCAATAATAAATAGTAGCCATATCATGCTATTTAATTTAGGAAATCTGTTCCAAAAAGTGTAAAGGTGCTGAATAATTGGCAAAAACAATATATCACTTGACTTCCACTTTCCAAAACAATCAAGGCATGTTTTCCTCTATATGGCCAATTCCTTGCTGGTGTCAAGGAAGGCCATAAAGTACTTCCTAGACAAAACCCAACATTCACACGACTTGGCAAAAGTTATTTTGGCAAAGTTATTTTGCCTCTCAGCCTGATTCTCTTGCAGTGTTCGCCTGAACACCCCAGTCATTGTGCCTGATGGTGTTAATAAACCTTTGCGGAAGTAATAAATTGAAATCCTGCTCTAAGATGAAGCAAAACATTGAGCAGCTGCCAATTTAACTGCTTATTCAGCTTCAAAGTGGAGGAGAGCTTTAATGAAGGGTGATGTACTACATGCTCATGTACTTATGACATTAAGAATGAAGGGTGAAATATCATAGCATTCAGTTTTAGTGAAGGTACTGTATCAAATAATTCAGTTCATTCATGCCAATGCAGTGTTGGGAGTAATGTATTACAAGTAATGTGACTTACGTAATCACATTCCTTTTTTTTTTTCAAATTACAAGTAAAGTAACCCATTACTTTTAAATCTTTTTCAAATAAGTAATGCAAGTTACTTTGTTTTCCCATTTATTGACTGACAGCTCTCCTATCCTCAAGTTGAGAAAAATTGGGAGTGGCGTGCAAAGACAGAGGCATTTCTTTTAGCCTTAGGCTTATTAATTTCACTTTTGGTGTGAAAGGGCCTTTGCAGTTGCCAAAAATATAACTTTTGGTTTTTTGTTATTTAAAACAAATAAGCAAGCCCAGCCCAAGGGTGACAAAAAGTAATACAAAAGTAATGTAACAAGTAACTAAGTAATGTAATCAGTTACTTTTTCATGGAGTAACGGAGTATTGCAATGCATTACTTTTAAAAGTAACTTTTAAGAGCTGATAAAATGTAGAAACTGTAACTTGAATGCAATGTAAGTCGCTTTGGATAAAAGCGTCTGCTAAATGCATAAATGTAAATGTAAATGTAAATGTTCCCAACACTGCACCCATGGAATTGGCTTTCTTTGTGTGTCTGTAGAGCACTGTGAGGAATACTTACCCCAAACTCATAGTTATCCATCAAACTAATTGCTATTACATGAGACGCAGATTATGGATAAAGTACATCTAATTATTAGATCTAGTTGTAAGCGGAAATGTGTGTGGAGATATCATGTCATGATAATGCCACTTACGGATCACTCAAATGGGCTAAATTAAATCAGAATTGTGTTTCGGTGGATGAAATTCCTATTTAACCAATGTCAGATTTCATTCTAAATTAGATGACATAAATATTAGTTAATAAAATCGAGTAAAATGTTTCCGAGAGAGCATGACATCAGCAGGACGGCTGTAGGCTATGAACAGCAATATTGTCGTCAAGACCAACTCATCTGAATCCAAAATGTGCTTTTTCTTTCTCTCTCTTCCAAAACAAGCTGATCTTCACTAACCTCTGTTTCAAATTAGTTTTCTGAGCTGTTTGTGTAAAAGAAGCTCTCAGCGCTGCTTCATTCTCACAGCTGAACCCACAGTGAAGTGCTTGTGATGGAAACCATCTTCATTTCTAGTATATTTTTATTTAGAGATTCATTATTCTCAGAAGAACAATGAGTCTGAAGTGGCATTAAGTTTTCAAGTAAAACTAACAAACAGGACGTTTTGTCTTTATGATGGACACTACAATTTTGTCAGAATCTCTGACTTCAAACGCAGTCTTCAATTCCCCTCGCTCACGTCTCTGGGTTTGTTCAGAGAGAGCAAAACATGTGGCAAAGCCTTGCTGGAAACAGCTTGGAGTTTATCTAACTGCTGAGAGTATCCACATAACTTTCTAGTGATGTAAACCATTCAAGAGCAGCTGCGTTCGACTAAAAGAAGAGTTTCTGTCTAGCAAAAATAGCATCTGTTGCCAAAATGTTCTTTTTCAGTAAACATTTGTTGGTTGTCGAAGTCGTGTTGGGTTGGATTCAGAAGAAAAAGTAAGTTTGGCACAAAGATAATATACTGTAAGGATTGTTTTAAGCACTGGATGCATCACTGCCCTTCTCTTAGTAATGGAAAAGCCAGATAACCACTGCCTTATATGATGAGATGCAGGCTCTGTTTCAAAACTTTGTGCGTTGCCTATATAGGAAACTTCCTTCTTCTGAAGAAAACCATAAAATGCTGTCCTTACACAAAGTATATACACTGAATATACAACTTTGAAAAAATGTATATTCAGAAAGTATAGTATTAGCGTATTTCAAATAATATCCACATAACTATATATATATATATATATTGTTGTATTTCTATACCGAATTAAAGTCTGGGCATCAAGTATCACATCAAATTCTCAGTTCCCCACAAGTATCATATAGACGTCTCCATATTTACCTGGTGTGCTGAGGGATGATCCCCGATGTTCCACAGCTTCTCCTCCGGTGTCCGTCCTGACTCAGTCAAGTACGGGCCTCTTGAGACTCGCAATTAGAATTTTATTCAGGTTCTGATAACTTGTCACAATGTAAATAATTACTCAGAGACTGTGATTAAAATTGAACGAATCACCAACAAGCTGGTTTCGTTTTATTAAAAACAATAACTCATAAGCAAAATACAAAAATACAAAATAACAGCGAGGAGTCTTCACCACGAGTTGACGGCCCCGAAAGGAGTTTACAGCATACATTTATAACCTCCCATACGTGACATTCAACCTTATCTCAATAACCTTTCTGACACTTTCCCCCCTTGGCCCCCCTTTCTCCTATGCCTGTGTTCACGCCAGACATACAGCTGCTAGAGTAAAGGGCTCTAGCGGTGAGGGCAAAAGTTCAAAGGAAAGTTTCAACATCTTCAAATCTCCAGCAAGCCTATAGCTATTTAAAACATATGATAATATTACAGCACCACACAGATCATATACGTGTATGGCTTAACCGCGACTTCGCACCTAGCAGGTGTTACAAACTGCTTAGGCTTCGGTTAGGCTTAGAAGTTCCATCTTGCATATGTCTATGCAAAATGCATCTCCTAACACCCGACCGCTTGTTTTTGCAAAGCAAACACTTCTAAGAATTATAACAAAGAAAACCTTAACACAAGTAATAACACACGTGCTCTTCAATATACGGCACACATCTTTAACATAACACTTGACCTTTATATTTTTAAAGCTCTGGAGGCTGAAGCTCCATCACTCCTAACCCATCTTCTATCATTTGCAATTCATTTGAAAAATCACACAGTTTAATCATTTCCCTCATTAATTTCATTATCTTTTTACTCATCGTCTCTTGTTTCCTCATTAGCTTGAGGATTGCTCTCATATTGCAGAGAACCTGCTGACCTTGAGGTTCTGTTCTTGTTCCATCGTTTCCGGTCCTTCTTTTCTTGCTTCTTGATCTCTTTGATCTGGCGTCGCTGAACCCCCTGTACTAAAAGATCACTCAAATCAAATTCCATGTTGCTCAGATGTTTCGGTTTGACCTTTGCAGAGGATTGATCAGGGAATGTCGTATTAAATAAGGCACGGAACACATCAATATATATATATATATATATATATATATATATATATATATTCATTTAATTTATTTATGTATTTATTTTTTTTGTCAGTGACAATTTGCCAGTAGCATGTTGCTGTGCTAATGTTATGACACTCTGTATCTTACGAATATTTTCTAAATTAGACCAGTTTTAAATGAATTATGAATAATTTTAAGTATTGAATGAAATGTTTTTAAACATTTCTCTTATAACAGAGGTATTCAAAAGTATTCAAGTGAACTTAAGTAAACTTCAAGTATATTTTCCAAGTGTGCTGTGTGTAGTAAATATACTGTACTAAAGTCAATGTACTTGTATGTGTACAGGTAATATACTTCTTGGGACTAAATTGGCTGATTTTTTTTTTAGTTTGTAAAAGTATACTTACAAGTACGGGTGGGCGATATACTGGTAGACATGATTAACTGGTAGAAATTTGTCAACCAGTAGATATTTTGGACTATTGTCTCTATCGCGGTTACGCGCACACGTGACATTGCTGTGCTACATGGTCATGAAAACTTATCGTTTGTGCAAATTTTTAAGCATTGCGGTTTAAAAACAAGTGATTTTAAGTCACTGAAATGCAATCAGCAGCGAAAGAGAACCTCGTAAACACAGTAATTTAAGTCTTAAGTGAAAGCAAACAGCGGAGAAAGAAAACACATGTGTAGCAGTATATTAGATCTGGGCAGCTCTTAAAGTGACAGCAGTCTAATATTCCTGCTGTCTGTCATTCATGTTAGTCACTCAACAAAAGAGATAAAATCTCTCACTGCTCTTTACTAAATCACATTTTTATCATTTTAATAAGAAGAAATATATATTTAATTTACACAGTGAAGAATGTGCAGTGTATTTTTATATATTTGATTACTTGTATTTGTTTGTACTATTGCTTGTAATTAGTTTCTTATTATTTAATCACTTCCTGTATACTTTCTTCAGTGAGCTTTTTTTTTAATAGTTTTTTATTAGTTTTTTGGTAATATTAACACTGGTGACAAGAATTATGAAATTTCTATGGTATCAAAAAAATTGATAGCATAAAGACCTAATTTAAAGCAAAAATAACTGTACCATGATATACATCATTACTGTAAAATACAATTACTCATATCGTGATTTAAGATATTGGTCATATCGCCCAAGTGTTCTTCAAGTGTATGCAGTAACAGTATGGTACTCTAAGAGTAAATCTTGAGTACACAACTAGTTTACACAAGTGAACTTGTACTGTTTACTAGTTTTATATACATACATCCCACATTTTAGTTTATGAACGTACACTTTGAGGTATGCTCTCAGTAAACTACTAGTTTAATAGTTTTTATACTACTAAGTATACTTGTAAGTTTTCTTTAGGCCCATGTGAACTTAACATCATACCTAAAGTTTGCTATTTATGTATTATTTTTGCACTGTTTAGTTCCTGCGTAAGTATTAAATTCCTATACTTGGAATATACTTTTAACTGTTCTGTGAGTAGACTTACATTTATGCCAATGATTTATCTATTACTTAAATTTATCCTAGGGCTGTTGAATGCTTGAATCTGATTGGTTATAGAAAATGTTGAATACTCCAAAACTAAGGAAGATATTTGGGTTATAGAGTGTGACTGTGCTTCTTTTAAACCTGTTAAATCAGTGCAGAAAAAAAGCTTTCGTTGTCCTGAAATACTCAAGAGTCGCATCCATTTTCTCTTGTTTTTCAGGTGCTTTCATTGTGTGCTGGACGCCCGGTTTGGTGCTTCTCCTGCTGGACGTGGTCTGCTCCAACTGCAATGTCCTGACCTACGAGAAATTCTTCCTGCTTTTAGCGGAATTCAACTCTGCCATGAACCCTATCATATACTCCTACCGGGACAAGGAGATGAGCGTCACATTCAAACAGATCCTGTGCTGTCAGCGCCAGGAGAATGTGAACGGTACAGCAGAGGGTTCGGACCGGTCTGCGTCCTCCATCAACCACACGGTCCTGAGCGGAGCGCACCATAACGACCATTCAGTGGTCTGAGGTTCAACACGGGCCGGGATCTACTGAGCATAAGTGAGAAGAGACTGTGAAAAAGGCATTTTTATCAGCAAAAGACTTGTGGTTATGAAGTTTTCTGTGCTTTTTTCTGTCTTTCTAAAGTTTTGACATGATATTGAACTATTTAAAGGCTAATCCAAGTGGATTTAAATAGCCAGTTTAACACTAATTGTATTTGTTCCCGAAATGCCTTAAGTATGGAAAAGTTGGATGAGTCTTTTGGCTAGTTGTAATTTTTTGGCCAGATTGTTGTAAATCGAGAAGATTTTTTTGTGTTGTACAGCGGGTGTTGAAGTGAAGGACGTAGTGAAGTGTCCAGTGACTCTGTCCATCGGTTTGCACTAGAAAAAAAGCGTGCATGTAAGGGACCACTGGGAAATCATTTTGGTGAACTAGGTGAAGTACTTGATTGTTTGCTTTTTGTTTTCATTTTTGTTTTGTTTTGCACTGCAGGCTCGTCTCTATGATACCAAGCTGCCACCAAATAGAACAGCCGCTCAAAAGACTGTTATGCTCACTAAGGCTGCAATCAATCAAAAATACAGAAAAAAGGAATAATGTTAATGAAATTTGGAAATTTTGTGGAACCTGTGATGCCCACCACAAAAAAAAAATAAGGTTAATAAAAGCAAAGAGAGAGAAGAAATAAATACTTTATTCAGCAAAGGTGCTGACATTTATAATGATACAACAGATTTCTGTTTCCAGAAGTTTGTGAAAACTTCATTTTAAGCATTTATAATAATATAATAAGAAGAAACATTATTAATACAGTGCCAATAATAACTGATAACAACAGAGCAACAAATCAGCATATTAGAATGATTTCTGAAGGATCGTATGACACTGAAGACTGGAATAATTATGGTGAAAATTCAGCTTTGCGTCATAGGAATAAATCATGTTTTACAATATATTTAAATAGAAAACTCTTATTTTTAATTCTAATAATATTTCATAATATTACAATTTTTACTGTATTTTTGATCCTATAAATGCAGCATTAGTGAGCATAAGTTGTGAAAAATAATCTAATTTCTACATAGAAACAAAGATTATTGAAGTATGTTTTACAAAAAAAAAAAATAAATAAAAAATAAATAAAATAAATATTGCAAAGCAATTGTTTCAAAGCAATGTTTATGGGGTCCAAAAAGGTTTAGAATGTAGATGAATGCTTGGATTTGAATTTCTCATGACAAGGACCATGAAATATTGATGTAAAGCTGGGTAAACTTATACATCAGTGACTTGAAATAGCTTAATTTACTCAAAAAATGTATCTTTTTCCTGACACACACACACACACATTTATAATATCATTCCCAATAATTGTCAACAGGGATCAACACCCATGCCTTAAATATAATTTTATTTTGTGTTTTTTTTTTTTTTTTTTTTTTTATGAATTATATTCAGTTTTTAAGGTAGTATGTACACTTTTCTAAAACAAAATAATAGTGCAAATGAAGACTATTTTATGAATGTCCAATTTGTGGCCCCAGAACTGACTGATTCATTGAAGTGATGCAACATACCTTGTGTCATGGCCTTAATCAAAATCAGATGTCATCATGTTAATATATATATATATATATATATATATATATATATATATATTATTATTTTTTTTATATTTTTTTTTTTTTCAACATGATGGAAATGAAATGATCAAAAACGTCTTTACTCCATATTCCACCATATGTACGTATGTATATAATATGTGTATATATTCATATGTTAGTCAAAAAGGGAATGTTTATTGTTTAAAGTTAAACATATGAACCAATGTATAGCTATGTTTAAATATTGTTTCTGTTCTAAACCTCTTCTTTAAAATCTAGTTCAGTCATACAAAATAACATTGTTGGCCAAACATGGAAGGACAAGTGTTGTAGTATACAAAGTTAGTGCTACGTACAGTGGCCTGAAAAAGTATTTGGACATTTAAGTTACATTTAATGTTAAATATGACACTTTTTATCAACTGAATACTATATTGCTTTGTGAATTTAAGGAGAACTAACTTCACAGATCCACTAAAATCACGTTAACACTGGTTGATTAAATTCTCAGAAAAACGATAAAACTCGTATATAGTAAGTGTGACTTGTAAGTGCTCAAAAACTTGCCAGGCCACTGTAGGACAGTTCAACTTGACTGTAATGTTTAATATACTCTAATGCTAACATCTGTGAAATTAACAGTTTTATATAGTGTGTTGTTCATAAGAGGGAAAGTTTCTCAGGAAATAACCTCCAGTTTAAAACAGATGTAAAAACAGTATTTTGTACCCATTTCGACAGTATTGCTTTAATGTGTATTCATGTTTGAAATAGCGTTGTGTGTAAAGAGAATGAATCCACTTTAATATGGCTAAAATTTGAAGATTTGCACACTTGGACAAATGGAGGAGTTTTGGCTGAGATGCTAAATTTCTAAAACATATCAGTATTATCAGTAGTCAATACTAACATTCTCATAAGTTTTACAGTGAAAACATGCATCGATTCGCTGTGGACGTTTGAGTTTCTGTTCATGTAATTTGTCTTACCAGGAAAACAACCTATAAAACCTCTTTATTTTCACATGAACCGAGCAGCAAATGTTCCAGCCCTGTTGCGAAAGCGAGTATGAAGCAGTCCAGTGCTCCAAATAACGTCCGTCCAGAAAAGACAGCTGTGCTCGACAGGTCATGGGCCATAGGTTCATTCTAGGTTGAAAAACGACAGTGCGTTTCCTTTTACGCTTCAGCAAATGTGACCATTTCAGAAAAGATACTTGTTCCCTTATGAAGTCTGAACTCTGAAATCCTGTATGGTAACATTCACTTAACAATGTCATACAATTAGTGAACCTTCTTAAAATAAATCTGTATATGAGTCAAATCCTCATCTGGCGCGTCATTTATTTGAAAATTTAATGTTAAAAACTGTTTTGCATTTACACGGTGGAGTTACTAGAATACACATGCTGACATTTCAGTTCATTTGTTCTTTTGCAAAGGAAGAATGTGCCAATTACCCAATAATGTCATGGCTTACAGTCGACAGATATTTTCCAGAATTACAACAAAATGGAGTTTTCCACATTTCCTGCAAAGCGGTAGGAAATCCTCATGTTTAGAGCGAGCTGATGAGTGACGGGGATATTACTCCGTCAGTGCTGATGTCACTAATCTACAAGAACTATAAAAAACAGACCCTCGCTGGCCTCATTTTTGGCCGCTATAAGGAACGTGTGTTATATCTGTAAAACAATCGTGAAAATGCTTGGTATGTGAAACATACGGCCAGAGAGCTTCCACGGGACAATTGGACTTCAGTTTTTGCTCGGACACGGCCAAGTCTATAAACCAGAGCAGCTGGGGTCGGAATTCCTCTGTGTTTGCGTTACTCTTTAGTCATGTGTGACAGTAGACACGGAGTTTCTCAGACAGACATCATGAAGCTGTGAGGAAGAACGGTGTTTGAATGGAAAGTACATTGAGATCCAATTGTCTAAAAGCACTAGTTCAAATATGTGGTTACACTTTAGATTAGGGAACACTGTTCACTATTAACTATTTGATTATTAAAATGCATATTACTAGCATATCTGCTATTTACATATAAATCACATATTGATGCCTTATTCTGCATGACCATATTTTAAATCTTTTAATCATATCCAACTCCTAGACTTAACAACTAACTTACTAACTGTTAATAAACAGCAAATTAGGAGTTTGAGGGGAAACTCACATATTCACTTAATAGTGTTACCAAATATTTAGATTTGACATCATTTTCTGATTTATCCTTGGGGGAAAAAAGAAGCTTAATTGTACTGAATGTGCACTTTTACTGTACTTCAAATCTTTGAAGTAAATCAAAAAACCTTACAAATAATATATACATCCACTGAAATAAATAAATGAATGAAATCAATAAATAAATGCCACCTGTTTCAGCTGAAAAAAAGTCACGTTGCTGCCTTAAATTTTTAAGTATCATCAGCTTAGTTGTACAACTCATTTTGACTTAAATTACATTAAACCGGCTTAAAAATCAAGCTGAATTTCAGATAACTTATTGTAGTACATTTAAATCATTGTTTAATATTTTGTACAACATTTTCATTAAATTGCAATTAAAATAAATTTAAATGTCTGAAAACTAAACATTACATTCAATTTGCACTTAAGTATACTCTAAGTATTTTATTTACCTACACTGTAAAAAAAAGAAAAAATAAAAAAAAGTTGCACAAACTTAAAAGTTTAAGGCAACCAGCTTCAGCAGATTTTTGAGTTTTCTCAACTTTTTGTTGTATAAACTTAAAACAACAAGTTGAGAAAACTCAACAATCTGCTGAAGCTGGTTGCCTTAAACTTTTAAGTTTGCTCAACTTTTTTTTTTTTTTTTTACAGCGTACTTTTTTAAATTATGCTATTGTATTATCAGTAATAATATGAATCTGAGTCTTATAAACAGAATAATAATGACACTAGAGTCCTGCAAGAAATTAATAATAAAAAAAAAATAAAAAAAACAAGCAGAGGATGCAGCTGGTCAATTCAGTTCCCAAACTAACCTTACAAATATTAATGGTACATTTTAAACTTGGACAAGAGTGCATGCAATTCAGTAGGCTTTTATTACAAAATGCAAGTAGGCATCCCAGTACTACTATTCTGAAATGCAGGAGACCACGGCTATACTAAGATGTCCTCTCAAGTCCAAAATAAACGAACCAAAATGGGAACAGTCAACCTACTGTCCACTTCCCAGGTTTATAGTACTCCACCCTCTCACACAAAGACCCTGTGTCAGACCCCAAGACAGACCGAAACCTGGATTGTGATGGTTTAGGAAGAAACTGAATTAAAGATTATAGCTTTAGCAATAGAAGAGAACATCACAAACAAGATCTCATCAGTATCTCGGTTGTTATTCCTAGACAGCAGTGAGATTAGATGACGATCAAAAGGAGACTCGCAGGTCATTATGGTTTCCTGCTTTCTCCTGAGAAAATGACCCCAGTAAGCTTGCATGTCTCCACTAGAATTTATAAGATCCCAATGTCTCAACATTTCAAAAAGAACAAAATATGAACTCAAAATATCCCAATATGCACTCTTTGCCCATTAACTGCCCATCAGCACCAAATGATCTGACCTGTTACACTTTATTTATTTATTACTCTATTTCAGTGTTAACAGTTTTTACATTTGTGTCAGTTTTAAATTCTAAGGAAATTTATGAAGTTGATTATTAAATGAAACGCTAAACTATACAGTTTTACTATTTGAGTAGCATTATATCATTAGTAAAATCACCTAATAAAAAAATAAACAGCATAAAAAGGATGGTATGAAATGCATATAAAAATACCAAATACAAATATAAATAAACATCTTTGAGAATGAAACTTTTATTTTATTTTATTTTTCATTTTTTTTCCTTCGTGGCTGAATAGAATAATGAAATGTATTATATTTCTCCTTTATGAACAGTATAAAACAGAATAAAAAAGCACAGTATGAAATTTATATTTAAAAATACAAAATAAAAATATTAGAATAAAAATCTTTGGGAGTTAAACTTTTTATTTTATTTTATTTTTTCCTTAATGGCTGAACAGAATAATGAAATTTGTTCTATTTCCCCCTTATGAAATCCATTATCCTATCCAATTTCAATAGGACTTTTTGTATTTAGAAAGAATCAGCTTTTTTTAAGTGTCTTGTGGGGTGATCAGGAATTTGGTGTTTTTCTCCAAGTTACATCACAAGGGTCAGAGAGAGTGTACGGTTTGAATAGAAATCACTGAGGCCCAAATTCACCCGCTTGGTTGTGTTGTGGCCTCTCCGTCTTCCAAACGTGCTGGCAGGAGCCATGGCTCGTGAATCTATTCGTCACTTGTTTTTCCTGGCCTACTACTATTGGGACGTCTGTGGTTCTGCCTCGCTTACTCCTTGAGGTTTCTATAACAGTTAAAAACTCGTGGCAAAGACAATGTATTTCTAGGATTATCAGATGTGACCCGACATTCTGAGATGATGAATTAAATGCTGGAATAGAGAAACAGTCCCACACACGTTGAAAGTAAATCCTTCACCATCTCTCTTCATTAAATGCCAGCGTGATTTAATACTGTCTCAGCGAGTTCCTGTTTTGAATGCTTAGAGCAAAAACCGGCTCAAATGCAGAGAAAGGTAGTGTCATAAATCAGGCTGCATAAGGTTCCTGTGATGTAATACTGCCCCCTGCCTGCTACCCGAAGCAAACCACAATTTTAAACTGAAAAACAAGTGTCCAGTAGACTATTAGTTTCTTAATAAGCTCCTCATGTTACCACATTTAATCATACTTGATATGGACAGTTAGTTATATACCATGAATGTTGCTTTCTGCAGTTGTGGATTGGTGTTTTTATTTACAAGCATGTTTTCAAGACAACAACAAGATAAATGTAATAAATAGTTTTATTTCAAACAAGTCATATCCAACATTGATTTGTATAGCTAATGGGACCACTATATTAACATAGTTGGTGTACAACTGTGTAATAATGCAATAATGACATGATAATAACACTAAAAAAAGGTCATGCTATGCGTGTATAATAACAAATTCCCAAAGCATTTTTTTCTGAGATTTTAGCTAAATACCTGTCAGAAGTTTGGACATACTGAACTGAACTGAAAATGATATGGGTGAGATGTACCAGATGAAGTGAAGTGTTAAGTACACATGGACACTCCTATAGTACTGTTTATAAAGTATCCCAGAATGCACCAGGATGTATAGAGATTTCAGGGTAAAGGGGTGACTACTTCATTTTCATAGGTTTTATTGTTTGTTGACTTGTAGTGTGTATGGGACCATCAAACAGATAAATGATTAAAAGTTGATTTTAAGCAGATGTCTTTGTCTCAGTTTATGATAAAATGCATATAATTCACACAAGTTAAGTTTTAATGAATTATGATACATGATCTTAAGAAACTGTTCAAAAATATTTTACATACACTACGATATTTTCTGATACATTGCTTCACTCACAAATATAACGGAGAACACACAAAGAAAAATAGTATCTTGGAATATCAATTAAATAGAAATTAACAAAACTATTTAGTTACAACATAAAATAAAGTGATGATGTGCCACTTTGGAATAAGCTATTCTATTTAAATGGTTTAAATTTAAATTAAACAATGACAATGTTTTTCAACTTGAAGCACTATAGCATGTTCTTGAATTAACTTGAAGAATGTTACTAGATGCATAGTACTCTCAGATTTTTACTCAAAATAGATCCAAAAGCAATGAAAAGTACAAATATCAGGCATTTATACTGTATGTCTCTGCTTGCAGAGATTTCAGTCTAGATTATTGCAGTGACTGCACTACATCCACCTTATTACTAGATGTTAACCTTCATTACTGGTGATCCTGTTAATATGAATCCCCTCAAACCTTGACTAGCACTCATCTGATGTCTGCCATACATCTGCGTCATTGAAAGAAGACAATTGGGATCCTTTGAACAGATGCAAGCAAACTCATCTTCAAAGAGTTTGAGGGATCTGTATTCCTTAAGGTGTGAGAGCCTTTTCAATCATTTCAGGCTTCTTACACATTCCTCAATGTTCCTCTGGGTACTTGAGTATTTGTGGGCACTTAAAGGTTTGTCAGAATTCCGTAAGGTCTCCTCTGGGTTGTCTTCAGTTCTTGTGGATACCTTAAAATGTTTTATCCTTCTTCAAGATCCCTCAGGGCTCTTTGGGATACTAATGAGTTCCTGAAAGATTGGAGCTTTTTGGTTCTTTGAATTGCATCTTTAGAGATCCTCAAGAAAGGCCAGATTGGAGCATCTGGTCATGCATTCTTTCCAGGATGCGGTGAATGCTGGCGAAACTAGGCCGGTCAGTGGGATGAGTGCTCCAACACAAACGCATGAGGTTATACAGCTCTTGTGGGCAGTTTTCTGGACAGGCCAGCACATTTCCATCCCTTACATAGTAGATGACCTCCTCGTGGGCCATGCCGTAGTATGGCTGCATGCCATATGAGAAGATTTCCCATAATACCACACCATAAGCCCACACATCTGACTCGCTGGTGTAGCGGTTGTAGAAGATAGATTCGGGTGGCATCCAGCGAATCGGGATGGCGTCATTTTCACCGGCTTTGTAATAATCTGCCGCATAGATGTTGCGTGACAGACCAAAATCCGCAATTTTCACGACCAGGTTTTCGGCTACCAAACAGTTACGGGTAGCTAGGTCACGGTGCACAAACTTGCGTTCCGACAAGTACGCCATTCCTGCCGCCACCTGCTTGGAAATGGAGAGCTGCTCCAGGCAGCTGAGGGGTGGGTAACGATCAGGTTCTGACACGAGACTGCTGCATGTCAAGGTATCCCGACTTAGACTGGGCTGCTGGGTTGGAGAGCGCCGTCGCAGGAATTCATTCAAGTCCCCATAGGCCATGTATTCGAACATGAGACACATGGGCTTCCCCACCGCACAGACTCCTGCATGACAGATACACAAACGACAGGCTTAGTTACGCTTCCAACAGTTGATACCTAACCAAAAATATCCTTCTGTTATTCTAACACTAGGTCGAGGCATTGAATCTGGTTCCGGAATGCCACAGAGGGGACTGACCCAGGGTTACACACTGGGTCAACTCTGAAATGGATAAGTCAAGCTATTTTAAGGCTTTTTCAATTGTGTGGTACCCTTGAGGAAAGGACATAAGTGTAATAGGAAGCAGATGTGGTTCATTTTAGGAAAGTCCTCAAGCAGATGTATGGTGCAAGCCTTTGAAGGCATACAGTTGAGATACATTACCCAGGAGACGGACAATGTTGGGGTGATCAAACTCAGCCATGAGTGCAGCTTCTCTTTGAAAGTCGTTCTGCATATCAGCTGAAGCTTCCTCCTTCAACATCTTCACTGCCACCATGGTGAACGGCTCCATCGGCAAAAGTCCAGGGGCTCTAAAGAACAGCAGGCACATTGGGAATCACATTCCAGTAATTTGCTGATCTTGCTGAGGGATTTGTAGCAAAACAAACCTGGAACATCAATCATTTTATGAGTTTTTATCCTGCGTTTGAAGTAATGTAGTAGGTATAGTAGTCTAACTTGCTTAACTGAGAAATTACTTTCTTGGCCTGGAGTAATAGGCTTCACTGATCTCAAACCAGCTTTCTCTGTCAAAAATTGACAAACAGATCATAAAGCCTTTCAAAATAGTTTAAATGGTGATGCCAAACCTTGGAAACAGAACCACAATGGCACTAACTCAAGAACCAGCTTCGAATACCATTAAGATTGCACTTCCTGTGCTGAAGGTTCCTGTGTGTTCCTGGAGAAGTAAACACTTTTCTAATGGGAGTCTATAAATAACCACCTCAGCAGGGCTCGCTCACACGATAGTGTCTACGGGGAAGTTTCATATTGAAACACATCACATGTTTACTAGACCTATCCAAGATCCTATTTCAGGAGACAGCCATATGGTGTATACATTTTACCCACTACTGTACTTCCCAGGGGTCTCTATATATCTGATATCAGGACTATTTGGTCTGTATACGTCAAATCTTTGCATGATGATTCATGGTTTATGTTGTCTCAGATCTAACTGGTGAGTCAGTAGAGAGTTTCTGAGAGTTCAGTCATTGTCCTTAAACTGGGTTCACTTAATCATTCACATACTTTGAAAGTACCCTCTGACAAAACCATACGAAAGAAATCATGTGATGGACTGTCCGTATAAACACTGACAGTGGCAAACAAGGACAGACATTAGCACCACTGGTGTTACATTTGCTTGTAACATTTGGTAGCTCTCACCTTGCCTGAAACACCCTACCAAAGGCCCCCTCTCCAATATCACGGACATATTCAATGTTGTTGCGTGGATATTCGAGACTGAGGAGCTTAGAGTTGAGAAGGAGAGGCAGTCGTTGGTACATGGGGTTGGGATGAAGTCTGTCCAGCAGGAGCTCTGAGGGGAGGGTGGTCAGAGTAGGCGTCTCCAGCACCCTACTGAATATAGAAGCACAACTGTGTTGTTTAGATGCATTTAGCTAATAATTTAAATAATGAAACCTTCAAAGCAACTTCAAGTACATTTTTAGTGAGAGTTCTCCAGAGCAAGGGCATTCGATTCTCCGGGAGAGCCACCTTCCTGCAGAGTTTTGCTAACCAAGATGTCCAGGATTACTTGAACTACAGACAAGTATGTTGGAGCAGAATTGATGGGATATGGGATAGCCAACCCTGCTCTTAAAGGGCTACATTCCTGCAGATTTCAATTCCAGTCTTGCTCCAATAAACCTTTGTTTTCAAATCATCCTGAACACCTTGATTTCAGGTGTGTTTGATTAGGTTTAGAGCTAAACTCTGCAGGATGGTATCCCACCAGGAGCAGGGTTGGCCATCCCTGCTCTAGAGTAATTTTGATTGTGTGTCCTGCTAGGGTTAGATTTAGGATTTGGACTATGATCGTTTAATAGGAATTTTGTTTCAGGACCAACAACAGATGTTGATACCAATGTCCTCCCTACTTGGTACATCTTGTTACATCAAGTATGCCCAATCCTGTTCCTGAAGTCTTTACTTTCTGCAATTCAGCTCCAACCTTGCCCTGATCAAACAAAGTTATACCAGCTAATTTAGATCGTCAGGTGCAGGGTTGGAAATTAACTCTACAGGCACCCCTGTCTTACATCAGTCCTCATAGATCACACTTCCTAAAGCAGGGTTCCTCAAATCTAGTCCTGGGGGCCAATGCCCTGCAGAGTTTAGTTCCAACCCTGATCAAACACAACTGAGCAAGTTAATCAAGGTCTTCAGAATCACTAGGAAATCACAGGTGGGTAAGATTGATCAGGGTTTGAGCTAAACTCTGCAGGACATCGGCCCTCCAGGACTGGATTTGAGGAACCCTATTCTAAAGGTTTGAGCCATCAACTAATCCCAGTGCAGGTAATTGTATTGACAGACTATATGACTGTAAATGGCTATAAATGAGACTTTTCAGTCCATTATTCACCTTTTCCTCTTTTGCCACATTTTCTTTCGCCTGTGACACATGAGGATGAGTATGGTAAAGAAGGCCGCCCCAGCAAAGCCAGAAATGATGACGATGATAACGCTCATTGAGTAGACTGTAGATACAGGAGGAGGTGGGTAAATCTGGACTGGTTTTGTAATGGAGGGTGCAGTCTTCACACTCATAACTGAAGAAAAGAAAAATAATAAGCCAGGACCAGCATTTGTTTTATATTTCAGAGTTAGCTGACAATCTAGCATTAGCTACCCTAGACAAAAAGATTTTTTAATTTTCTCAGCGTTGTTCTAGTTTATCTTATTTATTAGTGAGATATACATTTATATACCTTCTCCACATTTGGGCACCAGACAGTACTCCCAGCGCACATTAGGGTTTGTGGTGTAACACCATGGCCTGTCACTCTCTGCGCCTGGGTTACGACAGTAGTTTTCTGCATTTCGCAACTCAGGAATCACATCTACAGAGAGTCTGTGCTGATGGGGATCCTGAGTGGGATAAAACAGAGCGGTCAACCAAGAAACTCAAACGTCTGTGGCTAAATTCAATATTCCCATTATCCCTAATATTTCCAGCACTGCCAGGTTGAAACCCACCACATGCATTAAATATTTCCACAGTGTTTTGAAAAGAGACAAAATCTTCTCCATTCAAAACTTCATTTCAAAGGAAACCCCTGGAATTATGTATTTTGACCCTCCATTGTTTTTGCCATAAAAACATTTGTTTCCTGTGTACATATCTTCTGAAGGTCACTGAGCGTATGCCAACGTGCAGCATTCGGATTGTTTAAGGGTAGGTTATAGTTAGAGGATAGTGACATTACAAAAAGTGCATTTGATTATAGGCACGTGGGAAAATGATAGCATGTTAAAATGAATATTTATTATTATTATTATTATTATTATTATTATTATTATTATTATTATTATTATTATTATTATTATTATGTGCAATTCTAACCCTTTGCTCAATACTTAGCAATGCTAAGTCAAATCCTCCTCCAGAGCATCTTGGCATATGCCAATAGCATATCTTTGTCAAATCTATTGTTATTAGCTATTATTGTCGTAACCTTTATTACATGACTGCATTAACCATTGTCGAAGATTAGACAGGCTCCATTACCTGTAACAATAATCTAAAGCTAAATAAAAGTTACTTGTCTATCTACTAGCTAACATTATTTTGCCTGCCCATGTGGCCTAGATGACATCATCCTTGGTGAATAGGAGATAGAGCTAGTTATTACAAGATTGTGAAGATTAAACTTTCTTCAGAAAAAAAAAAAAAAAAAAAGCTTCAGAATTAAAATTAAATAATTGCACAAAATAAGAGTATAGGAACATTTATTTGTCAATTTTGTTATACTGACTTTAAAACAAGCATTTACCTGCTGGTTCCATCGCTGACAGGGAATGGAAGATGATGTTAAGTTGTGAGTTCCTTGGTAAAATCTTCCTTTGTCATTGTAGCATGTTGCTAAAGAATATATAAACCGTAAATGGTCAAATATTCAGAAATTTGTGCTTTTATAATAATTATTGCAGATTAATGCTGGAGTCCGAAGGTATGTTAGTAAACACGCATCTGTTTTTGCTAATTTAAAATAATGTAATAATTAATAATAATTATTATTATTTTTAAATCAAATTAGCATTACATGATTTATTAGTATTTGTGAGGTCTGTTTTGGGTTTTGTTTCATGTTCTTGTTTTCATGTCTTTTATTTTGAAGTTTAGTTATGGTTCCTGTTTGTTTCATGCTTCTCTTGCCCTCATGTTTCCTTGCCATTGGTTCCCTTGTTCAATGTGTCATGTTCTGATTGGTTGTATTAGTCATGTGTCTTGTTCCCATTGGTTTGTTCATGTCATGTGACCCTCTCTGTTTGCTATAAGTAGCCACGTCCTTGCCTTTGTTTCTTGTCGTGTATTAATGTTGTTACCTGCTGTTGGTGAGTCTAGTCTGTTCATGCCACGCCACGCCACGCCTGGTTCATGTCAAGTCAAGTCTGTTTCAAGCCAAGTCTGTTTCATGTCAAGTCAAGTCTTCTTCTGTTTGGATTTCACGATTGTAAATAAACTGCACTTGGGTTCTCACTACGCTTGCCTTCAGTGGAATCTTTACAGTATTATTATTATTATTATTTTTTTTTTATTTTTTTTTTAAAGCAGTTCACATGCAAGTGTAAAATAAAAATAAATCTCTATATCTCTCCAGCTTTTACACCCCGCCACATGTGAAGAAAACAAAGTCAAATTCTCACTTACTTGTAACTTGGCCTTTATTGAGATCTGTATAACACACAAAAAGTCTGTTTTAATTTAATTATTCATTTTACTCATTATGTTTAGTTATTTTTCTGTCATGCAGGTTTCTAGAAGATACACACAACATAATTGTCACTCTCCTGCAGTATAAAATTACTATTTCTTTGCTGTTTCCCACTAAATTTTGCCAATCCATGAACAAGACAACAGCTTGCAAACATGGCATGGAAACATTTAGATGGGAACATTTATTCAGCTGTCCAGCCTCCCCAACTTCCTCACATGCTTTGGCTATAAACCACCCTAATCTTGTCCATCTACAGGTCTGCTGTCCTCACATTCCTCACAAGGCATTTCACATAAACAAATAAAATCTACAGCATTGTCCTGCCAAGAACCATACGTGGCGGTTTTTCCATTAACACCCATTGTTTTCATGGGACGGATGCTTTATGAACATCAGTGACAATCAGCCCCAAAATATCACAGGATTTTCAGAACTAAAAATGTACGTTTATATAATAGTGTGTCATGCTTACCAACGTAAGGAACCGCTGTGCATGAGGATGGGTCTGCTCGTTGGCTGGGTAGAGAGGTGCATTCTGGGAGAGTGATGCTATGTGGGAACCCTCGATGAGATCTTTCCTCAGCAGAGTGCCACTCCTTATAACAGTACAGCTCTTTCACTGCCAGACAGTGCTCCCTGTGACACAACAGCACAGTGTACTGAATGTATATATATATATATATATATATATATATATATAGCATGGGTGGTTTAGTGGTTAAAGCTTAGGGCTCGCATTTGAAACCTTGCCGGTTTCTGGGTCGACCACCATTGTTTGCTCAAGCATGATGAGCAAACCTCAGGTTGCTCCACTACTGTGACTTGCTTTGGATAAAAGCATCTACTAAATGACTACTTACTAAATAGCACTATGGGTCTTTTTTTGTATATGGGGCCGTGTCTGTGCCTTAGGAAAATCATGTCATAAAGTAGACTACATTTGATTAATTTTATATTATTTTATTTTATTTTCAAATTGAAATTATTATTTTAAATTTCATTATTTAAAATATAATAATTAAATTAAATATAATACAAATATGTATGTGCACAATATAATAAAAATACACCTATTTCTTATGGGGGCCCAGCAGTGCACAACACAACAAAATGGCCACAACACAATGCGTAGAGCTAATTTCCTTTTGTTGGGCTAGTTTTGTTGTGTTGTGGCTTGTTTCCGTTGTGTTGTGGCTTGTTTCTATTGTGTAGTGCTAATTTCGTTGTGTTGCGGCTTGTTTCCGTTGTGTTGTGGCTTGTTTCCATTGTGTTGTGCTAATTGTATTGTGTTGTGCTAACTTTGTTGTGTTGAGACTTGTTTACGCTGTGTTGTTCTAATTTTGCTGTGCTGTGGCTTGTTTCTGTTGTGTTATGCTAATTTCATTGTGTTGTGGCTCGTTTCCATTGTGTTGTGCTAATTTTGTTGTTTTGCGACTTGTTTCCATTGTGTTGTGCTAATTTTGTTGTGTTGCGACTTGTTTCCATTGTGTTGTGCTAATTTCGTTGTTTTGCGGCTTGTTTCCATTGTGTTGTGCTAATTTTGTTGTGTTGTGGCTCGTTTCTGTTATGTTGTGCTAATTTGTTGTGTTGCGGCTTGTTTCCATTGTGTTGTGCTAATTTTGTTCTGTTAGGGCTTGTTTCTCTTGTGTTGTGCTAATTTTGTTGTGTTGCGACTTGTGTCCGTTGTGTTGTGCTAATTTGTGTTACGGCTCGTTTCCATTGTGTTCTGCTAATTTTGTTGTGTTGCGACTTCTTTCCATTGTGTTGTGCTAATTTTGTTGTGTTGCGGCTCATTTCCATTGTGTTGTGCTAATTTGGTTGTGTTGCGGCTCATTTCCGTTGTGTTGTGCTGTGCTAATTTTGTTGTGTTGCGGCTCGTTTCCATTGTGTTGTGCTAATTTTGTTGTGTTGTGGCTCGTTTCCGTTGTGTTGTGCTAATTTCGCTGTGCTGCGGTTTGTTTCCGTTGTGTTGTGCTAATTTTGTTGTGTTGCAGCTCGCTTGCGTTGTGTTGTGCTAATTTTGTTGTGTTGCGACTTGTGTCCGTTGTGTTGTGCTAATTTGTGTTGCGACTTGTTTACACTGTGTTAATTTTGTTGTGTTGCGGCTTGTTTCAGTTGTGTTGTGCTAATTTCACTGTGCTGCGGTTTGTTTCCGTTGTGTTGTGCTAATTTTGTTGTGTTGCGGCTCGTTTCCCTTGTGTTGTGCTAATTTGGTTGTGTTGCAGCTCGTTTCCATTGTGTTGTGCTAATTTGGTTGTGTTGCGGCTTGTTTCCTTTGTGTTGTGCTAATTTTGATGTGTTGCGGCTCGTTTCTGTTGTGTTGTGCTAATTTTGTTATGTTGCGACTTGTGTCCGTTGTGTTGTGCTAATTTGTGTTGCGGCTCGTTTCCATTGTGTTGTGCTAATTTTGTTGTGTTGCAGCTTATTTCCATTGTGTTGTGCTAATTTTGTTGTGTTGTGGCTTCTTTCCTGTTGTGCTAATTTTGTTGTGTTGCGGCTCGTTTCCATTGTGTTGTGCTAATTTCGCTGTGCTGCGGTTTGTTTCCGTTGTGTTGTGCTCATTTTGTTGTGTTGCGGCTGGTTTCCATTGTGTTGTGCTAATTTCACTGTGCTGCGGTTTGTTTCCGTTGTGTTGTGCTAATTTTGTTGTGTTGCGGCTCGTTTCCGTTGTGTTGTGCTAATTTGTGTTGCGACTTGTTTACACTGTGTTAATTTTGTTGTGTTGCGGCTTGTTTCCGTTGTGTTGTGCTAATTTGTGTTGCGGCTCGTTTCCGTTGTGTTGTGCTAATTTCGCTGTGCTGCGGTTTGTTTCCGTTGTGTTGTGCTAATTTTGTTGTGTTGCGGCTCGTTTCCGTTGTGTTGTGCTAATTTTGTTGTGTTGCGACTTTTGTCCGTTGTGTTGTGCTAATTTGTGTTGTGTTGCGGCTCGTTTCCGTTGTGTTGTGCTAATTTTGTTGTGTTGTGACTTGTGGCCGTTGTGTTGTGCTAATTTGTGTTGCGGCTCGTTTCCATTGTGTTGTGCTAATTTTGTTGTGTTGCGGCTCGTTTCCGTTGTGTTGTGCTAATTTCATTGTGTTGCGACTTGTTTCCATTGTGTTGTGCTAATTTCGCTGTGCTGCGGTTTGTTTCCATTGTGTTGTGCTAATTTTGTTGTGTTGCGGCTCGTTTCCGTCGTGTTGTGCTAATTTTGTTGTGTTGCGACTTGTGGCCGTTGTGTTGTGCTAATTTTGTTGTGTTGCGGCTCGTTTCCATTGTGTTGTGCTAATTTTGTTGTGTTGCGGCTCATTTCCGTTGTGTTGTGCTAATTTTGTTGTGTTGTGACTTGTGGCCGTTGTGTTGTGCTAATTTGTGTTGCGGCTCGTTTCCGTTGTGTTGTGCTAATTTCGCTGTGCTGCGGTTTGTTTCCGTTGTGTTGTGCTAATTTTGTTGTGTTGCGGCTCGTTTGTGTTGTGCTAATTTTGTTGTGTTGCGACTTGTGTCCGTTGTGTTGTGCTAATTTGTGTTGCGACTTGTTTACATTGTGTTAATTTTGTTGGTGTGCGGCTTGTTTCCGTTGTGTTGTGCTAATTTCACTGTGCTGCGGCTCGTTTCCTTTGTGTTGTGCTAATTTTGTTGCGACTTGTGTCTGTTGTGTTGTGCTAATTTGTGTTGCGACTTGTTTACATTGTGTTAATTTTGTTGTGTTGCGGCTTGTTTCTGTTGTGTTGTGCTAATTTCGTTGTGTTGCAGCTTGTTTCCGTTTTGTTGTGCTAATTTTGTTGTGTTGCGACTTGTGTCCGTTGTGTTGTGCTAATTTGTGTTGCAACTTGTTTACATTGTGTTAATTTTGTTGTGTTGCGACTTGTTTACATTGTGTTAATTTTGTTGTGTTGCGGCTTGTTTCCGTTGTGTTGTGGACTACTGGGCCACTGTAGTGTCTGCCTCTGCATATAAAATAGTAATAAATAATGTTAATTGAATAATAAATTAACTGAATGAATTTAAAAAAAATATTTTAAAAGTACATAAATGACCTATGCTTTTTTTGCAGAAACTGCTAGATAACAACAGGTAGATAATTTGTTCCTGTGATGGCAAAGCTGAAATTTCATGTTTGTTTGTTTTTGTTGTTGTTGTTGTTTTTTTTTTTCATTTTAGTTTTTAATTAAAAATCAGTTAGATTCCTAATGTTATTATGGATGACATCATGTAAGTACAGAATAAGAGCTAAAGGTCAGCCATTTATCAAAACACAGAATCTATAACTAATTTATCCGGTTGTGGTTCTGTGAACAGGTTCGTGTTTCACAGCTCACCAGTGCTGTTTCCTTTTCAGTAAAGATATGCTTTTTTCTGATGCAATGTTAGGAAATCTGATCCAGGCAACAAAGAATGACTCATAGCCTATATGTTTCTTTGGCTTCTTCTGGTTTACGGTATATTTTCTGGTTATACTCTGCATGGTATCAGCTCATTTGCACTACCTGCAGACGGGTTTGGGTGCTGGTCCGAGTCCAGACGGGTTGCAGTCCTGGAAGGTGGTGTGACAGAGCAGTGATCTGGCGGCGGGCCTGCAGAATGAGCTCACCCCGTCTAGCTCCCCCCATGCGCTCTGGGCCAGGTACTCCTGTGCGTCCTCTGGGTTCGGTAGAGAGTAGTTGAAAAACACCAGCGCGTCCCGACGGAGCTCGCTCCAACACACGTCGCCTCTGTATGTGCTGCAGTAGCCAGCGCTGCCTTTGTACAGTCTAAATCAGATAAGACATCACAATGCACCATTAAACACAACACATGCTATTCGGTTGCAAAGGCGTTCTGGGTGGCTGCTATAGGCTGTACTTTACGTATGTTCTGGGTGCCGTTTAATGGGCCAAGTCAACTCTTTTAAAAAGAAGTGCACTTAATTGTAGTGAATCTGTACTTGTAGTGTAATTCAGTGTTATTTTAGTATCATTTATATACTAGCATTTGAAAGGAAATCACATGTAAAGTGTACTTATATTATAACTTTAATTATAATTATAATATTAGATTTAAAGTTAATACATTTTAAATATATTTAATTTCAACTTAATCATTACAAATGTGTAATTACAAATATATTTAGATACTAAGTTTCAATAGAAATCAAATTAAAACATTTTATTTTGAAATTACACAAAGATGTGCTTAAGTCCTATTCAAGTGGGTAAAAAGCCTTTTTAAATTTCAGCTAATTGCATTTAATATAAATGTAAACTATTATACTGTACATTTTCATTTAATTGCAAAAAAACATGAAATTAGGTGTCCGAAAACTTTACATTTAGTTCACACTTAAGTATATTATTTTGAAATATATTATCACCGTCTTAAGCATGCTAAAGTGAAAAGAGCACATTTAAATACTTTGGCTCCAATATATTACTTGGGTCCCTCCTTCAATTTACATTTTTTACTCAATTTAATTGTATGCCAGATAAAACTCTTAAGTCTGATGGTTTTGAAACATAACAGCTCTCCTCTCCTCAGAAATGAGTTTGGAAGTTGTCAAAGTGTAACTTTACCCTCCACCGTTGACTTCTACTAAACAGAATGGTTCAGTTATATGAAGAAGTCCCTTCAAGGCTTCCATACATGACTGTCTCATGACTGTGTGCTGACTCATGTACACACTGCACAACTGACAGGAATAAAGTGCAGTTCTCACAATTACTTCATTCTGTGTAACTTTGCTCTAATTGCATCCAGATGCTGAATCTGAACTGACGGATAATAGCTCGGTTTATTTAAGTTCATGTGTAACTTAGACCATATGGCGCGCCTGGTTTGACGGCGGGAGTGTGCTGCATTATCCAGCACATGTGTATGTTTGCATTTATCATTTCAATCAATCAAGACACACTGACTTTCCAGTGAAACAGCTCTTCTCAGTGTAAACGCATGCTCTTGAAAAAACTGACTTGACTGACTTCATGAGCAGTCAGCTTGAGTCATGCAGTACACTTTTAGATCTTTCTTATATATATATATATATATATATATATATATAATGCAGGTTTCTTATCAATCGTATTTCCATAGCTCTCAGTCTAAAGACAATGTCATATTGAGTGACGAGACCTAGTAACATGATTGACTATCAACACTGAATCATAGTGTGGTAAATCTCACAAAAACATTTCATTACAATATAAATAAATAAATTAGATTTAAATAAATAAATAAACAAATAAATGAATAAATAATATGTCTATAAATTATAATTTATAAATAAATAAATATTATTTTTCATGTAAAAAATGTTTTACACATTATTTACATTATAAGACCATTCAACACACCCCCACCCAATATTTAATATGTATGTACCATTCATAAGTTTTTGGTTTCTGAAGTCTCTTCTGCTCACCAAGACTGCATTTGTTTGATCAAAAGTACAGTAGAAACAGTAATATTAAATATATTTCGTTTTTGATCATTGTAATGCATCATTTTCGATCATTGTAATGCATCAATTTCTTTCAAAATAAAATAAAATAAAATAAAATAAAATGAAATAATCACTAACACTGACAATTAAAAACAGGTAGAAAAAAAATCAAACAAACCCAAAAAACACCCTAACACTTTTTTTTAATTTTATTTTATTAAGACAATTACACATATCCTCTGCTCTATTAATTCATCTGTTTTTCTATCTATTTTTTTTCTGCACAAGAGCATGATTTTTTTTTTTCTTTTTTTGCCTTACAGTGAGAAAGTGTATTTAACAATCATGCAAATAATGCCTTAATAATGCCAACATTTCTTTTAATTTTGGGGTGAATCCCAGATAAGTTCTTCTCAGATTTTGTGAGATTTACCCAGGTAAAACTCTATAGAGAAAATACGGCCACAAGGTCTTACTGCATGTTAAAGTACCACTTAATAGGATGTAAATTACATTCTTACCTCCATTCTATGGGAAAGTTACAGGATCCAGATTCCACCACCAGAAACAGACCCAAGAAGAGAGAAGAGCACAAACAATATCTGCTTAATGTCAGAGAGCAACACATCCACGCTGCAGGCCTGAGCATGCTTCTGTGACGCAGTGATTGTGTGAATGAGACGAGGACACACACAGAGCACGGGGGTCTTCTGCAGATACAGCAGGTGTGAAGTTTAACAGCCCTCCTGATTTTAATGTGACAGGCCTCAAGAACCTCCTTCACAGAAGCAAACAGTTTATGGACTTATGGTCTTTCTTTTTTGATACCACTTCTGTAAGAAACAAATAACAATCAATATATTTCAGAATAATGATTGACCAATAAGATCGAGGTATACCAGAGAGCCATGTAATAGGGAAATTCTGGTAATTGCTGGCCATTTTTTGGTAACAAAAAGATCAACACAGGCATATATTATTCAGTTAATTCAATAATTCAGTGCCATATTGCCTAATCGTATTGTACACATTCTCTACACGGCTCAAGCGGCACAAGACGGGTTTTGGGGCATGTTTGCGCAAGGATGCGTTTCGGGGCTTGGAGGAGGCAAAAGAACAGCTATGCAAACACAGGGGAAGCTGAGTGAAATACTGGCAGCGGAAACACAGCTGCTGAAACTTCGAGAGCAGTCATATTTACACAGAGCAGCCAGAGAAGCATATGGCTGAAACAGTGGGTCACAGCGGGAGTGTGTTTACAAGACTTGTTTCATGGGCCTTTATTAACAGAAGCATTTCAAATTGATTTTGCTAAAACATTATGACTGCTGACATCACAGCCTGACAATAATACACTCCAGTGGTAACTTGGTACTCCGACTGCGTGATCTAGTACTATGATATTTATCAAGGCAGTGTATGACAATATATAATGCTATTTTACTACTGTTTAAAAGTTTGGGTTCGGTAAGATTATTTATTTATTTATTTATTTATTTACTTATTTCTTTACAAAGTCTCTTAGGTTCACCATTTATTTGATCAAAATATAATAAAACTGTAATATTGTGAAATATTATTGTAATTTAAAACTGTTTTTCTATGTGAATATATGTTAAAATGACAGTAATAACAGTTATGATAACAGCTGTCATATATAAAATACTGTTTCATATCACTCATATACTCATGGTTTATAACCCATATAAATATTTACCGTGTTAGCTGTACCTCCTGCTAGACAGCATAGTAACTATATTGATTGTTACTGAAATAAAATGGTTCTTTTTATATCATTTTAGTTATTTTTTTACAGTTGAGTATCAAAAAATTCAGACATTTTGCGAGAAATTTGTGTTTTTTTAGGGACAAAGCGGCAGACAGAATCAGTGCTTTAGCTCACCTGAGACGGTTATTTTGGCTGTGGCTTTGACGGTGTTGGCTCCTCCGCTGTGCTGGTTAGTAGCCTGACAGGTGTAGAGAGCTGGTTTATGAACCACCACACGCAGAACAGACACAATGACTTCATCCACCAGCGTCTCCTCCACTGACGCGCCGGAAATCTACACACAGCAAACAAATCATATCAGGTACACACTCGCATGCTTTAAGCACTTTATAAAATGACAATGTGTGCAATATAAAAGACACAGGGCCATTCTACAGAATTAGTGCAAACTGCTGTCCCACAAACAAAAAACACATTTAAAAAGTAGTGCTGTCAAACGATTAATCGCATCCAAAATAAACATTTTGTTTACATAATATATGTGTGTGTACTGTGTTTATATAAATACACACACGCATGTATAAGAACAAATTTATATTTGTATATTAAATATATTTATATATTATATAAATTATATAAATATAAATATTTACATGTAAATACATGTAAATATTTTCAAAATATATGAGCGTGTATTTATATATACATAAAAAATATACACAGTACACATACATATATATTATGTAAACAAAAACTTTTATTTTGGATGTGAATAATCATTTGACAGCACTATTAAAAAGCATTTAAGTATTCAAATCTTAGATGTTTATTAAGATCCTTCTATTATCTATTGAAACCCACAATAATATTTAAAATATTAGTAAGTTTAATACAGTGCCTTGCGAAAGAATTCATACCCCTTCATTTTTTTCACGTTTTATGTTGCTGCCTAATGTTAACTGCTTTAAATTATTTATTTTTTTTCTACATCGGTCTACACTCCATACACCATAATGACAAAGCAATAACAGAATTGTCACAATTTTGTAAATTAATTACAAATAAAAAAAACTGAAATAAGTACATTGCATAAGTATTCATACCCTTAACTAAATATTTAGCTGAAGCACCTTTACAGTCTCAAGTCTTTTTTTGTTTGATGCGACAAGCTTTTCTCATCAGCATTTGGCAATTATCTGCCATTCTTCTCCTCACCTGTTCACCTCTCAAGCTCTGTCGGGTTGGATGGGGGCAGATGCACATTTTCAGGTTTCTCCAGAAATATTTGATTGGGTTCAAGGCCAGGCTGTGGCTGGGCCACTCAAGGACATTCACAGAGTTGTCTATAAGCCACTCTTGCTGTGTGTTTAGGGTCATTGTCCTGTTGGAAGGTAAACCTTCTGCCCAGTCTGAGGTTCTGAATGCTCTGGACTGGGTTTTCATTAAGGCTATCTCTATATTTTGGTGCATTGAGCTTGTCTTCTACTCTGATGAGTCCCTCAGTCCCTGCTGCTGAAAAACAGCCCCACAGCATGAGGCTGCTACCAGCACACTTTACTTTTGGGATGGTACTCTGCAGGTGATGAGCAGAGCTGGTTTCCTTCAAACATGATGCTTAGAATTGAGGCTCATCAGAACAGAGAAACTTGTTTCTCAGAGTCTGAGGGTCCTTTAGGTGCTTTTTGCAAATTCCAAGTGGGTTTTTGTGTGTCTTCTCTGAGGAGAAGATTGAGTCTGGCCACACTGACATAAAGCCCAGATCGGTGGAGTGTTGCAGTGATGTTTGTCCTTCTGTAGGTTTCTTCCATCTGCATATACGATCATGGAGCTCAACTAGAGTGACCATCAGCTTCTTGGTCACCACTCTAACCAAAGCCCTTCTTCATCAGTTGCTCAGTTTGGCCAGGAGGCCAGCTCTAGGAAGAATCCTGGTTGTTTCAAACGTCTTCCATTAAGGGTAACAGAGACTACATGTTTCTGTGACCCTTCAATGCAGCAGATTTTTTTCTGAACTCTTCCCCAGATGTGTAGCTTGACGCAAACCTGTTTCTGAGCTCTACAGGCAGTTCTTTTGACCTCAGGGCTTGGTTTTTGCTCTGATATGCATTTTCAGCTGTTAGACCTTTTATTAAGATGTGTGTGCCGTTCCAGATCATACCCATTCAATTGAATTTGACACAGGTTAACTTCACTCGAAGTGTAGTAACATCTACAAGCAACAAGAATGCTCCTGAGCTAAATTTCATCTGTCACAGATAAGGGTATGAATACTTATGCAATGGAATCATTATTATTTTTTATTTTTAATAAATTTGCAAAGATGTTAAAAACATTTATTTATTTTTTTTGCTTTACCATTATAGTGTATGGAGTGTAGATTGATGTGGAAAAAAGTAACTTAAAGCAGTTTAACATAAGGCAGCAGCATAAAACATGAAAAAAATGAAGGGGTATGAATACTTTCGCAAGGCACTGTATATGGCTCATCTAATCAACTAATTTTTATAAATAAAACATTTATGATATTATCTTTAAGAGCACAGAAATTATACACCCTGCAACTTGAGACTATTTGTATTTGTAGTACAAAATAGTCACTAGCGATCTCCACTGTACAGTATATGTGCAGAATAGAATAGAAAAGAATAGAAGTGATGGGTCACATGATTATTCCAACAGTTATAACAAATCCCTCTATTTATCGTTTGGATGTGCTAAGACTCCTGCTATTTTGCTAATGTGATTTGCTGAGTTTATGAGACGATCATGAGAGCCTGTAGGAATGTCGATCACGGCTCTATATTTGACAAAGTGCTCATGCAGCTGATTTTAGAAGGCACTTCATCAGGCTAAAGAAAACTAATGAGCTTCGAGTCCTGCCAGAAACACATTCAGACGACTCATTTTAATCAAGCGTCTAATAACATCTCGCGGGTTTCAGGGATGCTTTGGAGGTCAGAGGTCAAAGTTCATCTCTCTATCGTTATCTATCTGCTCTGAAGATTTGGTCTTGCAACCCATTGAAATTCTAATGTCTAAATGACAAGTAATGAGAGGATTTCCAAAATATGTCCCACGGATACCTTATAAGGAATAAATAGACAAATCATTCAATTGTTGAATTCAGTTGTTGTCAAAACACACTGTTGTTGAAGGTTTAAGTAAAATTAATCCAGCTTTGATGTAAAATCTTTTGCTTGGGCGCTTGTTAAACATTTTGTCACAACATAATAATGATATTACTATTATTTTGAAATATCTTGAAATGTTTGATTTTAGAGTTATTATAGTTAGTTAACTAAAACCATAAAAACTATTTGTTACTTGTAATAAAATAAATATAAACTGAATTAAAATGAAATATAAAAGTATTTATTTATTTATTTATTTGTTAGTTTGTTTGTTTTTGTTTTTTGTTTACAGTTGCCAAGGCAAAATTTCTGACCTTGATTTAGTTTAACTGAACTAATTAATCAGATTTTTATAATACATGTTCCACAAATACCAAAAAAGGTAAATAGACGAATTATTACAATAACACATTGTCATCAATAATATATCATTTATAATATATGTTCCACAAATAAATTAAATTAATTTAAAATTATTTTTTAATTAATTTTTAACTTATAAATTAAATTAAATTAAAATAAATTAAATTAAAATAAATTAAAATAAATTAAAATAAATTAAATTAAATTAAATTAAATCTGGTTTCATTAGTATGTCAACACAATATGTATAAAATAAATACAGAAATAAATACATCAAAATAAAATGTTTTGAAAATGAAAGTGCATATGTGTAAACCTAGTGTACACTGCACAGTACATACTAGTTCAACCTAAAACATTCTACAACAAAAAGATCACCCAAACACAAGAGAAAATATAGCAGTTTGGTCATCCAAGGGTTAAATCCTCCTGTATTTAGGACATTTACGGCCTCAAGCGGAGAGATCATTCTCTACTTCACTACTTACTGTTGTTACACATCGTGCCAAAAAATAGAAGTTTCAACCACAGCCGCTGAGCCAAACCAATATTTATCTACACATATCTCAAAAATATTGTATTAAAATATGATTGCTGGTATCCAAATGAAAACAGAGACAGCACAGCTTGTTCAGAAATCTGAATCTTGGATTCTCTTGGATTTAAAGACTTACACGCTTGTTTTCAGACAATATCTTCAAGTAAGACTGATCAGTTTTCGGTTCTCTTTGTATCTGTCTACCAAAATCCACAACGAAAAACGATCCCAAATAATGATAAGAGCGCTGAGGGGTTTTGAATTCTTTTCTTGATCTCAGTACGGCTTAAACTTTATTGCTGCTGTCCGATCAGTGGCCTGAGGAATGACTGTAGTTTGAATCCTGTTAATAGCAGCACAGACCGAAGCATCTGCAGAACGTCATTGTACTGGCAACGCATTTGAGCTATGCCGCCTGACATTTAACATGAACACACTGAGCTCTGCTGTCTGGTCCAGTAAGATGAGATGAAAGAACAATTCATTTGCTCCGTAGAGCCAGAGCAAGCAAGGAAGATGGGAAAGGGAGAAAAATGAGTGTAAAGTAGAGGATTTACCGTATTGCCGTTTTCAAGCCAAGTTATGGATGGGATTGGGTTGCCAGTGGCGTTACACTCCAGCGTAACCTCTGAGCCGATCTGAACTTTCTTCTCCTTGGGAACTTTCAGTATCTTGGCAGGAGCTACGGGAAAGTCAATGATGAATAAGAAAATGAAAAATCTTTTAAAAATCTAGATTAAAGAACATCAAGTTATTAGACATGTAGACTTTTTTTTTTTTTTTTACCTTTTTTGAAGTTTGAATGCAATAACTAAAAATGTAATCTGTATAACCATCAACCTAAAGGTAATAAAATATTAGTATTTTATAATAATGCACTATTATTTCATTTACATATATATATATATATATATATATTTTTTTTTTTTTTTTTTTTTAAGACGTTTCTTATGCTCATCAAGGCTGTATCTATTTGATGAAAATACAGGGGGAAAAAAACTGTAATTTTGTGAAATATTATTGCAATTTAAAATAACAGTTTTCTATGTGAATGCATGTTAAAATGTAATTTATTGCTGTGATCAAAGCTGTATTTTCAGCATCATCACTCCAGCCTTCAGTGTCACATGATCCTTCAGAAATCATTTTAATATGTTGATTTGTTATCAATCTTGGAAACAGTTGTGCTGCTCAATATTTTTTAGGAGCTGTGAAACTTTTTTCAGGATTCTTTGATAAATAAAAAGTTAAAAAGAACAGTGTTTGTTCAAAATATACATATTGTGTTACAATATACACTACTATTCTATTCAAAAGTTTGGGGTCAGTAATTTTTTTTTTTTTTTTTAAGAAATTAATGCTTTTATGCAGCAAGGATGTGTTAAATGGATACAAAGTGATATAAAATGCTGTTCTTTGTACATATATATATATATATATATATATATATATATATATATATATATATATATATATATATTAAGCAGCACAACTGTTTCAACATTGATCATGAATCAGCATACTGTATTAGAATGATTTCTGAAGGATCATGTGACACTGAAGACTGGAGTAATGGCTGATGAAAATGCAGCGCTGCATCACAGGAATAAATTATATTTTAAAGTATATTAAAACAGGAAACCAATATTAGAAATTGCAATAATATTTCACAATATTAGTTTTTTTTTTTTCTGTATTTTTGATCAAATAAATACAGCCTTGATGAGCATAAGAGACTCCATTAAAAACATTAAAAATCTTACTGATCCCAAACTTTTGAAAGGCAGTGTATTTTTCATATATTTTATACAAATATCATGAATTATTAAAGTATATACCATTACGTTTTAGGGAGTTGCACCAAATGACATTGTACAATCTTAACTAACCTTGCCTTGTCATAAAAAGGTCAAATTAGGTCAAAGATCAAATATCATGCTATTTTAAACAACTGCTTACTATTGGTTGCACCAATATAATAATAATAATAATAATAATAATACTAAATCACTATGTGCTCATCGTGAAAGGAGTCTACTTTTTAAATTTTTGAATCAATCAATCAATCAATCAATCAATCAATCAATGTGCAAGCATTATGTCATTGGCCCATAAACATAAAATGACCTTAAAAGTATTTGGAAACTTGAGTCATACTTAAATTGTCAGAATGTCATTGCATTAGAAAACCTGAAAAAGACAAGCATACTTGAATGAGTATGAAAGCTATTTTACGTCATACCCTGTACTTCAATAGTGACTGGTTTGGAGTACACGATTCCAAAACTGTTCCTGGCCACACAGCGATACTGTCCAGCGTCCTCTTTCTTGATGTTGTTAATTTTTAGGGAACCAGATTCCAAAACTGATATACGACTATTAACCTACAACACACAAGCACACAATGACTGATACATTTTGAACCTTGTTACAGTCTTACCAACAAATACTGGGAAGAAATTGTATGTTAAATATTAAGACAAGACAATCCATTTACCTTTATCAAATCATCCTCTTTAATCCAGGATATGTCGGGTTTGGGATATCCTAACGTTAAACATGGCAACACTGCTTTGGACTCCACGATCAATGTCATGTTAGTAGGATGTCTTTTGATTTGAGGCTCTGAAAAAATAATAATAGTTCATTAGAGTGACCTTTATTTCACTGAAATTGATATTCTGTTATAACATTCAAATTCAAACACTTCTTACTCCTTTCCATGTGGATCAATAATAAATGAAGCATTGAATATACCACAGAAATGTCATGTGGATGCAAACCGTGAAAATGAAAATCTTCAAGCCTTTATTAAGATACAAAAACAATTATTTGGCAAGTAGCATGAACAAAAAACGAAGTGGAAACAGATGCTCATAATAGTTCTGATATAATATCCTGATGGCTGTTATCTGAGTTATGAGAGCACATATGTGAACATACTCATCTTCAGCTGTAAAGCTCCGCAGCTCTTGGCCGGTTCTCCAATCCCATTGCTAGCAATGCAACAGTATTCTCCACTGTCCAAATCCTTTACATTGGGAATGATCAGCATTTGGCCATTTTCTCGTATAATGTATCTGGAATCGTAATACCTGCATTCAAGAAGCAGATGCTTTACAAACCACTGGTAACCTGAGCACAGACTTTGCTGAGATCTCATTGCTGACTATACAGGAGAAACTGGCTTTTTTGGTTTTATTTTTATGGATAGCATAGAATAAGAATCAAGTTCATTAATGAAGAAAGTTCAAACCGTATTGGGTAGTTATTCCGCGTCCATGTAATATCAGCTTGAGGGTACGAATCAACCTCACAGATGAAAGTAGCGTTATGATCCAGAGAGGCGTCCACTGTCTCAAGCAATGTTGGGATTCTGGGTGCTGCAATAGAGAAGGAAAAAATATTTTCATCATCAGATCATAACAAAAATTTTAAGTAACTGTATACAAAGAGGTATTTTTTATCCCCCCTTCAGTAATCATGTTATGAAATAAGACAGGCTGACAAGAAATGCTTTTTAGCATTTGACCCTGAATAATTATAAATCAGACATTGTAACGGTTGTGAAACTACCTTTTCACAACAAAATATTTCACATTCTGTGCGCTACTCGGCACACCGCAGACAGCTGAGGGTCTCGGGGGAGAACATGTTTCTAATGGAAATAACTGTGTGAATGCAGGCCTGATGTTATTCTATGAATAAATCCAGCTGATAAGAAATACATCCCTCCTGTGACTGAGGCCAGACTGGACTTTAGGTCTCATTACACTAACAACATTTTTTTAAAAGGTCACATGGTGATACCATGTTTTTGGGATGTATAGGCCTACCATGTCATTTATTATTATTATTATTATTATTATTATTATTATTATTATTATTATTATCATTTTACATCATGGTAATTATATTTTTGGGACTCTGACCATGACAAAAAAACTTTTTTGTGAAAATTGTTTTTTTTTTTTTTTTTAATTTATTTATTTATTTTATTTTATTTTATTTTATTTTTTGCATGTTTATCATTTTAAAGGCCATTGCACCCTAAAGGTCCTTGCACACTGAGTGTGTTTTTTCAGGGTTTTTTTTTTTTTTTTTTTTTTCCATATTCGTCATCATTTCCTATCAAAATGCTTGCTATGGATGCGAAAGCGCAGAAAATCGAACCTGATCCGAATTTTTTATGACGGACAAAAGTTCGGAGGCAGTGTGTAAACATGATTGACACAACATGAGGTCGTATTTATTTTTCAAAGTGCGAAAATTTCGGACGAAAATTTTGGACTCAGTGTGCAATGGCCTTGAGTCTGAAATTTCGTCCGAAATTTTCGCACGTTGAAAAATAAATATGACCTCACATTGTGTCAAGTTTACTGCCTCCAAAACTTTCGTTCGTCATAAAAAATTCAGATCGGGTTCGATTTTCTGCATTTTCGCATCCGTAGCAAGCATTTTGAGAAGTGCTTTGACAATTCAGAGCCACTGTACAAGCGAATGCCAAAATCCAGAATAGCGATTGTCACGTTCATCCACTTCGTCTCGCAGCACAAAGAACCGTAAAGATCCTAGCACACTGACTTCACAGAAATTGGTGCTCTTCTTTTTAATATGTGGCTCTAGTATCGCTAGCAAAGCATCAAACTGAGCCATTGACATCCTGAAGTAAAATTTGAATCGCTTGTGATAATCCCGCTGCTCCTTAATAAGGAGGGGGAACTCTCCTTCCTCTCTATAGAATTGGTTGGACCCAATATTTCCTTTCTTTTTCTCTTTTTAAGAAGCGAGAAGACAACAAAATCATCCTCACGGCTTGAAGACTTTAGTACTGTTTTGCGAATTTTTTCGTAACGGATTAATACGCATCAGACTCAGTGTGTAAGGTTTCTGTGCGTGATGAATTTTTAGGATGACGAATACGAAAAAACGCCTACGAAAATTTCAGACTCAGTGTACAAGGCCCTTAATTCCATGTAATTCCAGGTTTTGGAATGTGGACCATGATACAGTCATGTTGTTGTTTTCTGTTGTTTTGTGTTTTTTGCATGTTTATCATGGTAATACCATGTTTTTGGGATGTGGACCATGATTAAAAAAAAATAAATGAATAAAAACTTCTTTTTTTTTGCATGTTTATCATACTAATTCCCTGTTTACAAAATGCCATGTTTTTTGGATGTGTACCAAGGCAATAGGCTACCTTGTTTTTGAGCGTGTACCGTGATAAAACCATGTTTTAGGCATGTGTACCATTATAATACCATGTTTTTGGGAAGATCAAATTCAGTTCATTCTGACAGATTTATCAGAAAACAAGACGTTATACCTCTATTATTTTGCTATTCAATAAATGTATCCTGATTTAAGAATGTTTAGATATTTGTACTGGAAAATAAGACAAATACTAAGTAAGAATTTAATTTTGAAGCATAATACCATGTCTATTTAAATTTGTGCTATGGTAATACCATGGTATTCTTTAAACTATTCTTTAAAGCATTTTCTACCTTGTAAATGTCATGCTATTTAAAATCAAAGAATCATTCAGTACCATGGTAAGCTATATAATCAATGGTGTCTGATAGCAAAATTCTAAGACACCTATTTTGATCAACATCTAAAGCAGACAGAAAAGTCTATCCCAGAATGCATTGTTTTACTGCTAAGTACTGAATCTGAGTAAACAAGATGGCTTTAGGGAGAAATGTAGAATATCAGCGTGATTATAATTAATACTGACAAATAGTTAGCCTATATATTATTAAATATCAACATGTATATGAGTACTGTGTTGTTAGCTTAGCAACATGCTAACACCAGACTGCTGAAATCAGTTGTGTCAGGTCTCAAGTAGTGCTATTTGTATGCCACATGGAGTTGCAGTCTATCTAGGTTGTTGTAGTCACTTATAAGGTTCTGTTTCATTTCATGCTGCCTATTTATGCAACTAGGCAGCTTGGGATTTGGAACAGAACCAATGTTTGTGCATACATAGCCTATTTGATGAGTAACATTTAGTCTAATTTTAATTACAGCAAGATCAGCACTTTACTATTAATCAAAGATAACTAGGCAGTTAAAGACATTTTTAAGTAAACTTGATGTGTATGAGTCTGGATATTGCACTTTTAGTTGTGAAATGTTTGCTCTTAAAGTTGCATAATGTTTGTATTAAGAGTCATTAAAACAGCATTAAACATCCACTATAAAATTTGAGGTCAGTTTGTTGCACTTCCCTTTCTGTCTGCCTCATAATAAATATTTTAACTGGAGTTTTATTGTTTAGTCTGGCACTGTTAGGCTATATCAAGACACATTAACTCCAGGATGTTCTCGTCTTTTCATTTCTTTTTCAATCACACTTGTATTGTTTTAGATATTTCTTCAAACAATAGTTTCTTCAAAGGGAAATCTGACTAGATAAATAGCCCGCCCGAATTCTCCAAAAGACTTGTATCAGTTTTCCAAACTTTCCCCTTTTAGATCTAAAAGCTCCTCTCACATTCAGACTAAACTCGACCAAAAATGGACGCACCATACTGTGCTCACTAATGTAATTACAGTAGGTCCCGTGTTACACGTATGACGCTCGTGCTATTTTCAGTTTTGTTGTATTATTAGCAAGACTATAGACTGAGTGAGTTTGTTGTTGCTCTCCAGTGTTCTTTTAGTATTGTGTATAGACTATTATATTAATTTTATTTTCATTACCATTATAACTAATTTTACTTTAATTTTAAGGTTTAGTAATTTTATGTGCTTTTGTAAAATCTATCAATTTGCGTACTTCCAGACAAGACAGCTTCCAATGCCAAGTTTTTAAGTAAGTTTTTCATGTAATATTTATATTTTTTTCCTTTATTTTAGCTTTTTCAGTTAACAAAAACAATGTCGAATAGCTTTAGCTAAAAATAGCATGTTTATTCAGTCAATTGAATGTAATGTTAGTTACTGCTCTGTGTATATGCTGTTTGATAATAATATTATGTATGCAGAATTGTCATTTTCAATTTTCATCAGTGGAGAAAGATGAACCAAGGTGTAGTTACGTTATCATCCAGCAGGGGCTAACAGGGCCTTGCTAACCAGTAATATCAGAATTAAGCTGGTCTGGCCCAAAACCCCTATAAAACCATTCTGGGAGACCAGCTGAGCACTTCAGGTTGGTTCAAGCTCTGTTTCACGAGGGAATGCAAAATTATTGTCTTTTTAAGGTGTTTCCTCTGTCTTGTATGCAGATGAGTGATAGCGGTGAAGCTGGAGCCACATTAATTTACAGCATGACTGTGCAAACCTCGTTTGCTGTCAGCTGTGTTTTCTCACGGGGATGCATTAGCACTCCGCGGGAACACAACCTGCCAATTTCCAGAGTGTGAATCAGTGGATATATCACCTGTTCCTCGCAAGAGCTTCCAGGAACATCATCATCCTGACCTGTTAGCAACAGCTCATGTTAAGATGCTTCTTAGAGTTTTATGTAACAGACTCACTCTCCAATTTGATGTAAACAAATGACTTCATTTACGATCAATAAACTACTTGTATTCTTTCCTCCATCTATTTGGAAAAGGTCCGGCATTCATTTGTCTGCATATGCCATTTGCTTTGATTTCTAATGCAATGGCATTCAGACATTTTTAAGTATGACTCAAATGGGCAAATACTGTATGTTTGGAGGCCATTGTATGTCAAATATTGAACACTTTTTTAGGAAAAGCCACCTATGTGTGTTCTAAGAATTTTTTTTTTTGGCTAAAAACTTTATTTCTGAATGGACCTGAACATTGCGAATATTAGAGAAAACATTAAGCTCCATTTTGCAATATTAGTAACGTACAAAAAAAAAAAAAAGTGCTGATGTTTTAATGTCATGAGAACATTATTGGCAACCATATAACTTTGAATGAATATTCAAGTTAAAAGTTAAAGAGAAACTTGCCAGAAAATTAGTCAAACTTCTGAGAACGTTCTCTGAATGTTAGTCTTCACTATTTTTGCTGCAATTGGTCTTTTTGGCTTCCAGTAGTGCTCTACTTCACTATTGTCCTGTTTGCACTGGTACTTGTGAATGACATTTGGTGTGATACCAAGAAGGACATTCTGTATGCAAAGGTTGAGAAGGAGCATTTATTTTCAATCCACAGCTCACTGACAGCCAAGTGATGTGTAGAACAGCTACTGATGCTATTAATTTGATTGAGGTAGTGTGTACGTCAATATCAAATTTATACCTCACCATCTGATCGCATATCATTTTGGCATCATATATTGAGAGTGGGTTTCATCTGGTTTGGTTCCAGGATCCAAATTTTGCACTGGACATGGAGTGGCGACACTCTCAAATGTAACCTACATTAATGCAATCTGGGTCATATTTCCTTTGACCTTTCATAGTTCATAGGTTTTCAGGATGAAGGTAAGGCATCTGTTTTACTTCTACCAAGATACAAATGAATTTGTGCCAAAATACCATAGAGTTTGATCAGATGCAACCTTTGACATAAACAGCAAAAGATATGAAAATGTTTTCTTTTCAATTCTTAAAGAGATAGTTCACCCAAAAATGAAACTTACCCCATGATTTACTCACCCTCAAGCCATCCTAGGTATATATGACTTTTGTCTTTCAGATGAATACAATCAGAGTTATAAAAATATATATTTCCAAACTTTATAATGGCAGTGAATGGTGGTTGAGATTTTGAAGCAAAAATAAAGTGCATCCATCCATCATAAAAAGTGCTCCACACGGCTCTGGGGGATTAATAAAGGCCTTCTGAAGTGAATCAATGTCTTTGTGCAAGAAAAATACCCATATTTAAAACTTTATAAATGGTAATCTATAGCTTCTGCTAACTGCCGTACGCTTGTTCAAGAGAGAGCGGCGTTCCATACCCCGGAGCCATGTGGAGCAGTTTTCATGATGGATGGATGCACTTTTTTGGGCTTCAAAATCTTGACCACTATTCACTGCCATTATAAAGCTTGGAAGAGCCAGGACATTTCTTAATATAACTTTGATTATATTCATCTGAAAGATGAAAGTCTTATACACCTAGGGTGGCTTGAGTAAATCATGGGATAATTTTCGGTGAACTATCCCTTTAAAAACGAATTAGACTACATATCAAACTACACACAAGTAAGGGATAATCAACGGCTAGCTGTGCATTAAACGATTTGAATGCAGGACGTGGAGGCGAAGAACCTGGTTGCCTCCGCAAAGTGCATTCAAATCGTTTAATGCACAGCTAGCCGTTGATTATCCCGTTTATGCCGTGGTCATTTGCCAGCATTCACATATTAAAGATATTAATAATATTTGCGGTGCAATATTTGACCGGAACGATAAAAATGACGGTTATTTTCGTCAGTTAAGGCTGGTGGGCTCAGCATTCTGCCGCTTCAAATCAGCCACAGAGATGAAATAGTGCGGTAAGATCACAATCACATTTATTTGAATGGATTATAGCATGTATTTCAATTAATTATCGAGAGAGAGAGAGATGACAGTTGTTACCTGCATCTGCGCGCGTCTCTCTCTACAAACAATTACTTAAAAAACAGCCATTTTACCATCGTTGCGGAGGAATATAATGTAGCGATCTAGTATCTAGGCTATTTTATTAATAAAAATCGCGGGGAGGTGTTGACAAGAAGTTCATGTATGTGTGCAGCGTAATCTGCGATCTTCGAACTCATACTCTCTCCTTGTGTGTGTGTGTGTGTGTGTGTGTGTGTGTGTGTGTGATGCTTGTTGGTTAGTGTGCATCTATTGAAGCAGCGCATTAATATGGAACGGTGATTAAACTGACTTGGAACTACCTGTGCAGTTAAACGAATTTAATCAACACCTCCCAGCCAATCAGAATCGAGTATTCAGACAGACCATGGCATAATTGCAATTAACAGTTGCATTCATAACAGACCTGAAACTAATTTTTGGCTGTCTGCTGTGGTTCTATTTGTTTTTGGTAAAAAGAACTAAAACCATAATAAAAAGACAACATATTTCTATTGCAATGTCCATGTTTGGCTGCATGTAAAAATGGACTCTTCTGAATGACCCTTCCACAGAAAGACTCACTTAAAGAGTCATTTACTTCATCTTGCTCATTAACTGAAAACTGTTACAGTTTGATATTGAATTTAAGCTTTCTGAGACTCATTATCGTTACTGACAGGTTGCTCATATAATAATGTGTAGTAAAACAGATTTTTATGATTTTTTTTTTTTTTATGATACCAAAAAGTTACCAAAAATAGCATTGATTTGTTGAGTATATTTGTTGTTTATAGTTACCAAATATTTGTTAAGTGCTAAAATAAAAATCAAAAATCTAATTGTTACAATTCTTATCCCCTGTTGCGACCCATCAGTGAAATCCAGAATGCATTTTAGTCATTTTTGATCAATTTGAAGAAATTATGTGCACAAATGATAATATTTTGACCTCAGCTTCTGTTATATGATGGATGGGAAGAACCTTTTCACTGTGTTTCTGGGTATATTAAATACAGATTCCATGTCTGGAATTATACATGTATCCAAATTTTTAAGCCTTCCATATGTATCTAAGATGTTACCTTGTGTATCATGCCATACTCGAACATTCTAAATCAATATTCTCCATCTTAACCTTTTGCAAATTCTATAAATCATGTCAAGGTGTCTCTGTGTTTGCTCTATGTAGAACAATTGATTGTAGCATACTGTCCAACACCAACATACCGTACTAATGACCCCATAAGTTATTTTAAGATGTCGATTAGTAACCACATGATAGTATCTAAGGAGAAACGGTTGGTGTACAGTGTATCTTCTCCATCTGGAGCTCTGCTTACGCAGGCTCCTAAAACCATTATAAACATTTCCAGTGGGAAGATATTGAGGTTCAAAGCTCTGAGGTCACAGCTATGCTTTTCGGTTCTCCAGAAGTCATATGTCACAAATTATAGCTCAGGCTTGACGTGACCTCACAGTTTAAATCATAAATACATAAATCAAAACCCATCTGTCAGTGATTCTGATGCTGATACTGTAAAGCCTTGTAAATTATTCTACAAATGTGATCTGTATGTAATTGCTTTTCTCAAATAGTCAAGAAAACCAGACTATAATAAATGTTTATTCACTGTGGGTGCGAAGAAAAATGTGAGAAAAAAAACAAAAAAAAACAACTTGATTTGAAAATTATAGGTTAGCATTTGAACACGGTATGGTATCGCATATTGTGGAAGGAACATGCTGGAAACTTCCATCCTTTAATCTATGATGACATGAAGTAATTGTTATGTGTGACCATTGGTGCTATTATTATTAACACAGCAGCACATGTTGTATCACTACTGTCAGAAACAGCTCCTTTCATAACAAACTTTTGACACTTTTGACATCCGTTATTATAAATATTACCATGTTGAAGCATGGATGAATCAGATATCTTCGTCTTGCTTTCTTGATGTTTTTATGCATTTCACATGTTGCTGAATAGAGTCATTTGTTTCATAACTGTGTTGCTAAAAATCCTAATAATACGCTGCTTAACAGCAGGTTCAATTGTGACAACTTAATTGTGACAAAGAACTGTATGTTTTTCAATACAAGTGGAAATTTAATTTAATTTTATTTTATTTTATTTTATTTTATAGCTAAGTAGGGTATATGTGCCAATGCAAAACTGGTTTAACACATACGTTAGGTAAACTACTTTGTACATCAAAACCACTCATTTTCCAGTTGTTTTAGAAACTAAGTCAAACAAATTTGCGACAGCTGAATGTAACATTTTTGGCAGGCCAAATCATTTATTTGAGCAAAATACGAAACAAAATAATTATTCTGTAAAATATTATTCTGTAAAAAAGTATAAAGAACTATGCAAAAAACTCTTCAGACATTGCCAGCACGTTTTATAATACACAAAAATCTAACAGTTTTATGCCATTACTTTACCCCTTTTCAAAATCCTAAACCTTTATTTCCATTTGAAATTAGAAACAAACCTCATTTTCAATGAACTCACACTGTGAAATATCTAATTCACCAGATCCCTAATCATATCTCAATATTCAACAAACTGCCTCACTTCACCATGTGGCTCATGCTTGCACAACACAAGATAGTTATTCACAATCAGAAGCCGTGACTCACCTCTCTGGAGCCCTTCACTCAGGCTGAAATACGCCAGAAGAACTATCAGTGGAATGTTTTTGAGGACCTTCATGTTCACCTTAGAACGTTCTGCTTTGAATCAGCTTTAAAATCCATTGGTCAGCCTCATATCGAAGCTGTGAGATGCAGTGGCAGCGGACAGCAGAGTGTGTGTGCTGCAGACAGGCCCTCAAGACAGACAGGGCCAGCTGCAGGATACGCTTACACTGAGATGAGATGAGGGGGACGAGATGCAGAAAGTGTCGAGAAATACCAACAATTCCATTTTTATACAAGGGAACATGATGTACGCATTTAATGGGTGCTGTTTACTATCAAAAGTTTGTATAGTTCCAGTACTGCCAAAATTCAGAGCTCATGATTTATCATGAAAATTATGAAGAGAACTGTACACTGTGATAGATAGATTAAAATAAATAAATAAATAAATGTACACTGTGTAAATAAATAAATACAGTTTGGAGTAGATTTTACAAGAAAATATTATTTCAGTTTTTCTGTTTCAAACTTTCACGTTTAATTCAATGCATTTGTAATTGTGAAAATGTACTCAATTTATAATTTAAAAAATGTTTCTACACCTTTTTTTCAGTGTAAGCAATAAACTACTGTCACAGTCTGTGTTAACATTAATAGCGGCAGTCAATGCAGAACCTATAAAAAATAATATTTCATAAAAATAAATAACTTCACAGAGGTTTATTTAACAGTATTTTCAAATTTCACACAGTGTATATATATATATATATATATATATATATATATATATATTTTTTTTTTTTTTTGGAAAGTCAGTCATGTGTTTCTCTATGTGAGTTGGACGGCCCTCAGAAACACACGCCAGCCCTCCCTCACTCATAGCAATAGCACGACAGGCACAGCCTTTGCATTCAAGTCGCATTTGTACGGCAGGACCCACCTGTTGCTCACTGGCCCGTACACACTGATTTATTTTAAGCTGGAGAGTGACATTTCCCAAAGTGACTGTTTATGTCCCCATCCTCTGCGCTTTCGCCTTGTACGGTTAATTGCAGTGGAACATTTTATTCTGAGTGTGCATGATGCATGATATGCAGAGAAATGTGCTTATTATCACTTCAAAAGCAGTGTTTGTTTTGACAGGTTTTTGGTGATGTCAGAACTAAGAATGTACTAAAAATTTATGCGTCATTAAGTATTTATTTTATTCTGGGGGGGGGGGGGGGTCTTAGACCTATGCTGACTTGGTTCTGTGAATATGAAAGGTAGTGAAGAGCATGTACAGACATTCATTTTTTTATTCCTATCATTTCTGTCCAGTGGTTTTTACTTCTTAATTTTGTCTCTGATACAGAAAATCTGAGAACAGACTGAGCATGATTTTTGTTTTCTTTTCCAATTAAACGTGGAAATAAAATGTTAATGCAAAACCAAAAGACATAAAATTAAGAAGGAATATTTTGATTCTGCACTATTTGTGATGCATGAGAGATAAAAGAAGTCTCTTGTATGCTCATCAAGGCTATATTGTGGAATATTACTATTTAATTGAAAGGGGTCATCGGATGCGACATGCACTTTTACATGTTGTTTGAACTGAAATGTGTGTTGGCAGTGTGTGTAGACAACCACCCAATAATAATAAAGATCCACCCAGTGTTTTTTTTTTTTTTTTTAAATCTCGTTAAATCATTTCCCCTTTCTCAAATCGAGCCGATCTCAGATGCCTGTCTGTGTGACGTCACACAGACCCAGGCCCCTCCCACGATTGTTGATTGACAGTAGCGTTTTACTTTAGACCCGCCCTGAGTGAGCTGTCATCAGTCCACCATTGTGTCACCACCGGAGCAGATGTAGACAAGAATGACTCCAAAGCGATTGAGGTGTTTTGTTGATGGATGTAATAATGAACAAAGCAGTCGTCATTAACTCCCAACATCTGAGCCGCTGAAGACGCAGTGGATTAGCTTTGTTTTTGAAGGGAATGTGCCCCCGATCTGCCTAAATGCGCCTATGTTTGCGTGAATCATTCGTGATCCAGCTTCACCTCCAGAAGAAGTAAGTATAAGGTTCTTTTCCGTTCCTAATAATGTGCTAGTTAGCAAGTTATGCGGCTAAAGTAAATAGTCTCATGAGAACAGATCATAATCCCATGGAAGAGAGGGGCGGGGTCAGCAGAGCTCATTAGCATTTAAAGAAACATGCACTAAAACGGCTTACTGAAAACAGAGCTGATTTTGACAGGGTAAAAAGGGTGTTTTTTACACTACCGTTGAGCAATTTTAACCAAAGTATGTTATAGACTATAAGACCCTAAAGAATCATTTCAACCTGGGGTAAATGGGCATCCGATGACCCCTTTTACTGTTTTCTATTTTAATATATTTTAGAATTGAATTAATTCCTGTGAAGCAAAGCTGAATTTTCAGCATCAATACTCATTTGATTATTATCAGTATTGTTTATAGATCATTCAATACCATCATTGATTATTATCAGTATTGAAAACAGTTGTGCTGCTAAATATTTTTGTGGAAAATATGATAGGCCTACATTTTCCAGGATTTTTTGATTAATAGCAGGATCAAAAGAACAGCATTTATTTGAAATAGAAATCTTTTGTGACATTATGAATTTATTCTTTGATGAATAGATTTGTAACAGTTTGTAAAAAAGACATTTGTATTGGATATATGCATCATTGCTTAAAGGGTTTCAATTGGTGATGCTAAAAGCATAACATTATTTTGTGTATTTGGTGTAATCGAATGTATTTATGTGGTTTAAGGTTCAAAAAACACATTATTATCCACATAACGTACATTATTGTTGCTCCTCTCTGCCCCGCCTTTCTGAAACGCATCAATTTTTACAAAGCTCATCGTTCTGAAAAGAGCGGTGTGCTCTGATTGACCAGATATCCAGTGCGTTGTGATATGGGCCGAATACCTCAAGTGTGTGATGGAAATGTTACGCCCTTTACCATATTTGGAAACATACAGCGTCTCCACAACATGGCAACGGGGCAGTGGCAACAATACTACAGCGAGAATAAAAGTTACGTTTTAAAGAAAGTCTAGTGACGTAGATATGTGGGGGTGTGTTTGAATGAGGTGTTTTAGGAAGGCATGGACAAGTCTTAAAGGGGTCATATGATGCGATTTCAAGTTTTCCTTTCTCTTTGGGGTGTTACAAGCTGTTCAAGCATAGATAAGATCCCTAAAGTTGCAAAGACTAAAGTCTCAAACCCAAAGAGATATTCTTTATAAAAGTTAAATTTCGTCCATGCCCTCCTAAAATGGCTCATTTAAACACGCCCCCACATGTCTACGTCACGGTGTGGGAAGATTTGCATAGCACCGCCCAAATGTATACGCAAAGAAAGAGGGCGTGATTTTTTATTCTGGCTGTAGTATTGTTGCTGCCGACGGCGCCATGTCCTGGAGACGCTGTGTTTCGTTGTGAAAGTGAAAGTACTTTGTTTGGGCTTCCAAAAGAGGACACAACTAGAAATCAGTGGTTCAGTTGTATTTACAACACTGTTCCAGAACAGTTCAACCCAAATATTTGAATGTGTGTAGTGCATTTTATGGAGGACTATTTCCTGAACCTGGAGAGCAGCCTACAATTCCAGCTGTGCACAAAGGCTGTTTCTATAAAGTGTGGCAATTCCAACTTTGCAAGGACAGTCTGGCGCTTCTGACTCACAGCCTGTAAGTATGTTCTCTTATTTAAAGAATTTGCCACTGACTATTCAAATGCGAGTTTTGAGCAGTGTAGAGTAGCGCTTGTTGTTTGTCATTTCTCCGATCACGAATGCAGACATGGTAATGTTTATGTAAAAAGACAGTATAAGTTATTATAACCAGTAATTATGTTCCCACTGGATGCAACAAATGCCTCATTTATAATGGGTTTTACTGTTTTAGTCTTGTCGCCCCGGGACACGGCATCACAATACGGTGAGGGGCGTAACATTTCTGTTACATGCTTGAGGTATTCGGCCAATCACAAGGCACTGGATAGCTGGCCAATCAGAGCATGCTTCCCTTCTCAGAATGATGAGCTTTGTAAAAATCTACGCGTTTCAGAAAGGTGGAGCATAGAGGAGCAACAATACTGTACAGTATGTGGAAAATAATGTGTTTTTTGAATCTTAAACCGCATAAACACATTGCATTACACCAAATGCACAAAAATAATGTTCTTTTTAGCAACGTCACATGACCCCTTTAACTTTTAGAAAGAATATCTCTTTGTGTTTGAGACTTCAGTCTTTGCAGCTTTGTGCACAAACAGCTTGTAACAGTCCAAAGACTTTCTTTCTTTCTTTGTTTCTTTCAAAGAAAAAAAAAAAGTCTCACTTTCCTCAAACTTTTTAATAGTGCTGTACTGTTGAGGTTCATGAAATGAAGTTTATTGCAAGGGCAAAGTTAGGGAGGCTGAAGACAGCTGAGATTCCTCAGATGTTCTGTCCGTAACCCTAACAGTGTCACCCAGAGTTTTGGCAGACATTGAGATATTACAGCCAGTGATCGGCCAATAAGCATTCTGCAATACAACATGAGTGAAGCACACTGTGTTTCAGTACCACATCACAATCTGACTGCAAGCATACCGATCAGAAGTCCAAATCTATGAAGGCCTGTCCATCTCTCTATCGGGCTGTAAGTCAATGAATAAATGAAACACAAACACTCCAACTCAGTGTCTTCATTTCATGGGTCTTCCTGAAACTTAAGTTATACTGCCATCTGTTGTACAGTTAGAGAAGAGCCTCAACACCATGAGGCAGGCATTCCAGTAATGGCACGTTCCTGTTTAGCAAGCCCCGAGATTTCAAAAGGCATCCCGGTCTGCAGCGTGGACTAACATGAACCCACTCTGAGTTGCACAACTGATTTGAGTTTGTACATTTCAGCATCTGCATGTGTGTAAAGCAAATAAAGTTTCAATGTAGTGTAATGCAGCAACTTTCTAATACATTTACATGCATTCCTTAAGCAAAAACCTGGTGGGTATGTGGAGGAGAAGAGAGATTTCAAAACATGTATATTGCAAACCTCTGTGCAATATGTTGAAATAGTGTAGAGCCGTGGCTGGGTTTTTAACACGCTGGACAAAGGTTAAGGGTCAAAGTGCACTTGTGTTTTGTCATTCTTTCTGAACATTGCAGCTTTTGGGAGACTTTCCTTGTATTATATTTATTGTATTATATATGATTTAACACAATTTAGCTGCAAACACACACACGTGTGGTTACACTGAAACTTTTACAAATGGACAAATTTAAGGTCAAGATTTCCTATAAAATCTAAAGAAAAGCTTGCATGGAAGTTAGTCTGAAATGCAAGATGTTATTGGATTGTTTTATGCAAGATAAGTAAAAAAAATAGCACATATGTAATACACCTATGGCCATATTTAAGTAGTTTTATTCTACATTTAAATAATTATTTAATACTCTCTGCATACCTGCATATCTTTTTTATTTCATTTAATTAAATGTTATTTTATATTTTATTTTATTCTTTTTTTCTTTATTTTTATTAGACATTTACTTTTTAGGCTACAAAAACTGAATGCACAGTGTGTGTCGGGGGAAGGGGGGGGGGGGGACAAAATTTTTTTTTTTTGAAACTTCAGTGCTGCATGAATACACTACCATTAAAAAAAAAGCAAAAAAAAAACAAAGAGGCATATATTAGTGCTGGGCAACGATTAATCATGATTAATCACATCCAGAATAAAAGTTTATGTGTACATAATATATGTATATGTACTGTGCATATTTTTAATGTATGTTTTATGTATATTTTTTAGTGCTGTCAATCGATTAAAAAAAATAACTACTTAATTGCACATTTTTCTACAATTAATCGCGATTAATTCCACCTAACATTAAAGTTTTTAAATATACTTTTATATTGCAATAATTTCACGTTCAATCTTCAAATGTACAATGTACAAACAACATAAAGACAGTATATTTTTAATATTTCTTTAATGGCATCTTTTTCATGATTGAAGGCCAGCATCACTGATATCAATACTACTGATGTCTCTATAAAATAGTTTTTTCCCCTGAATATTTAACCATTGACTGTAGCCAGTCTGCATTACAGTATAATTTAGATCTATAAATTTTAACATTTATTAGACTTAACTTCTAATTTAAGTGAACTTAAAACAATCATCACATGAACCTATTATAATAAATTACATATTTAGCTACTTGTGCCCTTCAGCAGAAATATACAGAAAATGAATACTTACCAAACACTAAATTCTAAATTAAATATAGATGAACCCATTAAAGCTATAAAAGTTATTGATTTCCTCTTTTTTTCTTGGTTCTTGGATTAATAGACATCACAGCAGCTGGTTATTAGCTTATTTGCCTGCTATAGCTTTAAAAGCTGCTGCTGCTGAACGTGACGCGGATCTGACATGCAACTCTCTTTACCTTTTCTGACCCACTTCAGGTCTTAAAGTCTCTACTAATGAGCGGACGAGTTGAATCGGGTGTTTTAGATGAGGGAGACAGTGCTGGGGTGCCTCAGGACAGTTTTTTAAAACCATTTCAGAGACATGTTCTTAAATGTGACGCATATATAACATATTGCATGCATGCACGCAGTTTTAAGGCAGCTTTAATCGCCTTTTTGGTAACTTCATGCCTTAACTGACGGCATAACTAGGACATTGCATGCACGTAGTTTCTTTCGCTGTTTGCTATGAAATGATACAGGCTTCAGCGCGCGCCGGCACCTTTGTGCGTGTATTTGAAGAGCGCGCGCTACGAGCACAGTATCTTTTCCGCGCTCGTTTGACTCGGAGGAGAAGTTAGAGCGCGTCTGAAACGTCTCCCGTTTGATGTGGTCATAAAGACGTTCTGCATCTAAATAAACGCAATCCTTTTCAAGAAAAAAGAGACAGAGGCAGCAGTTGCGAATGGGGTGGCCAACCCTAGCCCCACCCCTGCGTTAATTGCGTTAAATATTTTTAACGCGTTAATCAGAAAAAATTAATCGCATGCGTTAACACGCTAATTTCGACACCACTAATATTTTTATTATGTTTTTTATTTATATTTAAGAAAAAGATGTTGTTTATATATATATATATATATATATATATATATATATATATATATATATATAAATTATATGAATATAAATACATACATGTAAATACATGTAAATATTTTCAAAATATATCCTGTAGGTGTGTGTCTTTATATATGCGTAATAAATATATACAGTACACATATATATATATATATATATATATATATATATATGAAGAGTTCATTTGCCAAACCAGATAACTCTGTTTTTAACAATTCTCAGAAATCATGTTTTTTCATTGTGCATTCCAATTAATCTCAATCAAACTGCAGTTGTTGTTGTTTTTTGTTTTGTTTTTTTGACTAGGTTAAAAAATTTACTAAAAAAACAGCTAACTAACACAATAAAACACAATAAAAACATGATAACATAATAAAAAACAGGATTTTTGGAGTTATCTGTTTTTGCAAATAAACTCTTCATATATAAATATATATATATATATATATATATATATATATATATATATATATGTGTGTGTGTGTGTGTGTGTGTGTATGTATATAAAATAAATATATCACAAAATAAATACTAAATGAATAAATAAACAAACAAACAGTTTCTACAATATATATATATATATATATATATATATATAAAGCAACACAATGGTTCTTAACATTGATAATAATCAGAAATGTGTCTTGAGCAGCAAATCAGCATATTAGAATGATTTCTGAAGGATCATGTGACACTGAAGACTGGAGTAATGATGCTGAAAATTTAGCTTTGATCACAGAAATAAATTACATTTTAATATATGCTTGCAGAAATTTTACAGTTATGATAACCTGCTCTGTGGGTAATTCTGAAAGACTTCTGAAAGATAAATGAATCATTGTGAAAAAGACTTCCAGATGAACAGTCAAATAAATCATAACCTAAAACATTGTTATCAAGATACTGCGTCACTCATAATGCAAAACGTCCTTCCTGTTCCGCCGACACATTCAAACTGAGCAATTCATACCTATGGGTGTGTTCATACATTCATTGCATTGCATTGCCAGGCATTCCCACAATGCACTTAGAAGAGGTGAGTGGATCGAGTTACAGCACAACATTGCCATAATCACCAGAAAAACACCTGACAAGCACTCGAGCTCCTCATTCGGTCCCGGGCTGCTCTTATCTGACCTCAGACTGCTGTAGCCGCGGCTCGGGAACAGATATGTGACCCCTTCCTGGTAAAGTCCACTGACATTGGATCTAAACAGACAGCAGGTGAGTGAACTGCGCTGTGAGAGAGAGAGAGAGAGAGAGAGAGAGAGAGAGAGAGAGAGTGTTTATGTGCTGCTACAGTATTATGTAGAGTTTGTTGATGTAAGTATGCTTACACATGCATGCTTCTATCAGTTCCCCCATGCTAAAGTGACTTACGTGTACTATGTGAGTTTTGAAATTACCAAGTGCATGTATTATGAAATTACTGGTAACTACTGGTAACTAAGGAAGTAAGACTTTAAAATATGAACTTGTTATGAATGCAAGCAACAGGCTTCAAATCTTAATCTAAAATAAGTTCTGGACTTCATTGAACTGGATTGTTTTAAATTCCATCCTGATTTGATTCGAGAGTTGTTTGTTTGACTGCATTAGCCCATTAACCCAGCACAGCACTGCTGACAGCTTATTTACATACAGATGCACATCTTTTGTCAGTCAAAATCCTTTCAAAGCTGTGTTTGCCGCAGAGAAGGATTGGTTTCTGTGGTTTTTAGAGAGCGTGCTCTGACTTGAATAACCACCACTCCCTCTAATGAACAAATTCACTGAATGTTTCAGGTCTGAGTGAGGGAGTAAAGTGAAAGTACAACTCAAACAAACCTAAACACACAAGACTGACAAGCTTTTTTTTTTCAGTGGCCCCAGGCTTCAGTGTTTAAAGAAAAAAGCACAGCATTTTGCAAGGGTCTGTTTGCTAATAACACATTAGCGTGGACCATTTCATCTGCCTTCGCTCAAATACCAGAGACTATTAATACAGACAAAAACGTGTTTGGACAGAGTTGGAACTCATCTGAATAAATATCCTGAGAGATACAGCAGTCTTGACTCGGAGGTCTTCATGGTTTTTGAAGTCGGTGCATTAAAAATTGATTTTCTTTGTAGATTGGGTTGATTTGTTGAAATGAATGCTGGCCAGACAACGTCTGTTGTTCAAACTGGTGCTGGAAAATCTTGCTCCAGGTCAGTATTAATATATATTTTAATGTGTTATAAATATATAATATAAATTAATACAAATGATATGTCTTGCAGTCAAAGGAATATATGCAATATATCAAGTGGCAGACTATTATAAATAATACGTAAAGTATGAAACAACATTAAAAATCTAAGATTCAAAATCTATTTTAAACCTGGAAAGGAATCTTAAAGTTAAACAAAGTTCTAAAAATATAATTTTGAAAAAAAAACAAAAACATAAAATTAATAATTAATCACAACAATTTAAATCAACTTTCTATGCTGATAAATTCCAATGAAAAAAAAACACACATGACATTATATAATAATAATAATAATAATAATAGTAATAATAATAGAAGCATTCCACTATGGACTTTTTGGATACAACTTTTTGGATCTTATTAGCATTATTATCCAAGCTATTATTATTATTATTATTGTTGTTGTTGTTGCCTTCATCATTTATGGAGAAAAGCAGGTTCACTGCAAAATGAAATTCTTAGCTTGAAGTGAAAAACATAAAGAAAATATAATGTATTTAATGTTCTGATATGTGTCTCTTTCCTCCGGTTTTTTTTGTTTGTTTGTTTTTTGTCTGTTTGTTTGTTTTTTTAAAGGGCTGAATTTTTCTCTTTACTGAACACCTACAACTGCTTTCTTAAAGACAAACCACACCTGCAGTTCAGTGTTCAGGAGGTAAAACAGCATTCTTATATCTTTATGGGTGTTTATGCATTCGTTACATGGTGCTAAGTTAATGCAAGTTTGAGTATTTGACAGCAGTGTGTGCAGCACTGCTTGCAGCCCTATGTATGGACATTGAGCCCATGATTATAATTTGCCAAAAATAGCATTTTGCTGCCCTCTGCTGTCAAACACTGAGCGCTGTCATGTCTGCTCTAACAGAAAGCAGGGAAAGTGACATTTGAAGGCAATCTTGTCATTTCCTGGGGAGTGAAGAAACCCATTCGGTTGCAAATACAAGATGAGAAACAGATTTTTCCAAATGAGTCTTCAGTCAAGTCACCAGATCCCATCAGTCCACTTGGAAACAAAAGGTTAGTGTTGATTTTACTGCTGTTGCTAGTATATTCCAGTAAATGGAAAATATGTTTCGGCCTATATATAGAGAACTATTATGCGATAAATTAAACTTAAGCTCTATGGTATGAAAGTCATTCAACTTGTTTCTCAGGTTCTTAAAACAACACAATCACACAAAATGTGTTTACAGTAACACACTTGCCATACAATGGACGTCTATGAGGAAAGACATTCCAAGGTTTTAAAGAACCCATGAAACCAACTCATCTTGTGTTGATGTACTTCCTATTAAAATAAAGTTGGAGTGGGAAACATTGAAGGACTCAATTTCATTGTTTTTTTTAGTAGTCTCTGGTTTAATTTCCCTTTAATTTACATTATAAATGTACTATTTGCCAGTCAGACGTAGTTGGATGCAGAGGGAGGAGCACTTTAGAAAGCATTTGATTGGACAACACGATCAAGCGCTGATGATGAGTCATCAATATTTTTTGGTTTGTTTTCCAGGAAGAGAATGACAATATGCGTTAAAATATCTGCTTAAATTTTACTCATTTGACCTCACAGTTAACTGCACTGAAGGCTTCAAATTTCCTATCTTCATTTTCATTCAATGCAAATCTTTGCACAGACATCCTAAAACATTTCATATGAAAACATCAACCCCCTGGTTTCACAAACAAGGCTTAAGCCTAGTCCTAGCCTAAAATGTAAGTCTGTTTCAGCTAAAATAAACTTGCACTGACTGATCTTAAAATATATCAGTGCTTTTGTTTTGTCTCAAGATGCACCCGGTAATGTTTTTTTCTAAGCATGTTTATAAAAATTACTTATATGTCCTAATTGAACTATGGCCTAATCCTGGCTTAGTCTAAGCCCTGTCTGTGAAACCGGGCCCTAATGTGGCTGAATGTACATCTACACCATCAACATCGCACAGAAATATGTTAAGAAAACTTAACGTTGATGAATGTAGTTACTGAGAGTGTGGTTTTGGAAGATCCACATTTTGGTTTTCACCATCTTGATCAAAAAAAAAAAAAAAAAAAAAAAGCCTT